>CAUYQG010081476.1:0-14546 GCA_963574415.1 Tarsius wallacei | reverse complement strand
AGTTGGAGGTGAGAGGATTGCCTGAGCCCAGGGGTTCGAAACCAGCCTGTGCCACATGGTGAGACCTCGACTCTACAATAAATCAAAAAATTAGCTGGGCGTGGTGGCACATGCCTGCAGTTCCAGCTACTTGGAAGGCTGAGGCAGAAAGACTGCTTGGGCCCAGCAGGTTGAGGCTGTGGTGGCTGTGAGCATGCCACTGCACTCTAGCCTGGATGACGGAGTGAGCCTCCAACTAAAAAAAAAACCCCCAAAATAAATAAATACATTAAAAAAAAAATATATATATATATATACACACACACACATATAGCATATAATATAGGATAGACTATAGAACAGTGCCAAAGTTAGATAGATGCTCTACACAAGGGTTACCGTGAAAGTTATTTTATTCCTAAGGCAACTTCACTGAAAACTGTACTCCTCTTTTTTTCCTTCTCTAGAGAAGACTCAACACTGTGAGGACAGATGTCACTGCAGTCTGTAACGTTGCTGAAAAGCTGCTTACAAGGCCACTGACGCCATCTCGGCTGGGCTCACCTGCCTCTCGTGCCAGCTCCAGGCAGTGGTGGCGCTGCTCAAACTCTGTGACGCTTTCCAGAAACTGTGCATACTGGGCAACGGCGAGGTCTTGAGGCAGATGGCAGGTGTAAAACGCGATGAGATCTGTATGTTTCTCATTTATTAGAAGCTAGAACAGAAAGAAAGCAAAGGATGTCAGAAGTAAAAAGTGGATGCGTACTTCAAAATTTTAGATGTATTCAGGATTCATTCAGATGTGGGTTTGTGTTGCTCTTCAGAATAATTTTACATTCCAAAAAAATGTACAGTTGACCCTTGCAGAGCCCAGGTTCAAATTGTGTGGGTCCACTTACACATAGATTAAAAAAAAAAAAAAACTGGGACAATGTGGGGAAATCTACAACAATATGAAAAAACTTACACACCAACTGTGTAGCCTAGAAATACTGAAAAAATTAAGAGAAAGTACATCATGAATGCATAAAATATTGAAGACACAAGTCTATTTTATCATTACTCCCATAAACTATACACGAACCTAATAAAAAAGTTAAAATGTATCAAAACTTACACGCATGCACACACAGACCCTGTGTGGCGCCACTCCTAGAGGATGTGTACACACACCTGAACTGTGGTGTCAACTCGCAACTACACACCCGCTGAGGGACACGATGCACTGGCTATGATTTCACAGCTGCTTCTTGCGCTATGGGAGGGATCAGGCGCCGTGAGTGTCCATCAGGACGCCCTTGGTGCGTGTCATCCCACGAGCAGGCATCTCTCCACCGCGGCTGCATACATGGAGTCTTTCGCGGGTCTTGTACATCTCATCGTGTTTACTACAATACCGTAAACCCCAAAGAACACCCTGGGACCCGCAGAAAGTACCACTAGCAATGTGGGCAGTGCCCTTGTCAAGCAGAGAAAAGTCCCCCATTATAAGCAAAAGCTGGACCGCTGATCTGTGGACTGAGGTCTGCAGCTGTGGACAGATGGTCATGTTGCCAACAGACCACATACACTCCCAGCATTCACATGCACAGGACGGTGCTGTAATGTGTTCTCTGCCTCAGGATTTTCTCAGTAACAATTTCTTTGGTCTAGCTGACTTACTTGTGAGAATACACTGCAGGGGACCCTGGAACACAGGTTTGAACCGTGCAACTCCACTTACACATGGCTTTTTTGGGTCAATTTCAGACCGAAAACACGGTATTCTCGGCATGTGAAACACGTGCATGGAAGGCCGATTTCACACACACAGAGTCTACGGGGCCGACTCCGGGACCCGAGGCTACACGGCTTCTGGTTCACATGGATCCTGGAACAGCCCCGAGTGTAATGAGGGATGACTGTCTCACACATGTGACATACAACATGTGTCTTAATTAGCTGTTTGTGTTCTTGGTGAGGCTGCCAACCCGCAGCAGGCTATCAGCAGTTATGTTTCTAGGGTATCAAAAGTGACACACGAACTGGCGACCACGCAGGGGCTGGTGCCCCTCGCCCTGCACTGCTCAAGATCCCAGTGTGCTTATAATGAAGGAGTCATGGGCTCTGATGGCTTTCCTGCCACTGAAAATTAAGGCTGATAATTCTGACTTTTGTTTTTGTTAGAACAGTCAAAAAGAATCAAGTTGTAGATTCTTGAAGTTTACCTGTATGTATGTCTTTAAAACTTGAACAGAAACTTCTTCCTTCATAGGAAAAAAAGACATAATTATAAACACAATTGCTCATATGAATAACCAAATTTCTAATACAAATTCTGCTGCTGAATAACAGTTTTAATATTTACCAATCAGCAAAACCTATAAATGAGACTGAGTGCTAAGCAAAGAAAACTTGCTGCTACCTGTTTAACCTTGCCGTCACTCTCTGCAGGTCATTTCTTTTTTTTTTGAGTTGGAGTCTCACTCTGTCGCCCAGACTGGAGTGCAGTGGCCGCTCCCGGCCACCGTAGCCTCGACCTGCTGGGCTCTGGTGATTCTTCCGCCTCAGCCTTCCAAACCCCTGGAACTACAGGCGTGCGCTACCATGCCCGGCTAATTTTTAGTTTATTGTAGAGATGAGGTCTCGCCAAGTTGCTGAGGCAGGTCTCGAACCTGCGGGCTCAGGCAATCCACTCACCTCGGCCTCCCAAAGCGCGGGATTACAGGCTGAGCCACCGAGCCTGGCCAGGTCATTTCTGTTATTGTTCACATACTCCAGAAGAAGAATCTGAGATCCAGAGAAGCTTTATTTACCCAGAAGTACATAGCGAGAACCTGCCAAGCAAGGGTATAAACTCGAGACCCTTACCCCGAAGCCCAAGTTCTCAAATGCTGCACCCCTCACCTTCCACATGTATCTGACCAAAATGTTACCAAACATTTAGAAAAAAAGACAGGTCAGGCATCATGGCTCATGCCTGTAATCCCGGCACTTTGGGAGGCTGAGGTGTGAGGACTGCTTGAGCCCAGGCATTCAAGACCAGCCTTGGCAACATCGTAAGGCCCATTTCTTTTTTTTGAGTCAGAGTCTCAGTCTGTCGCCCAGGCTGGAGTGCAGTGGGCACACTCACGGCTACCACAGTCTCGACCTGCTAGGCTCAGGCAATCTTTCTGCCACAGCTTTCCAAGTAGCTGGAACAAAAGGAATGCACCATCATGCCCAGCTAATTTTTCTTGATTTATTATAGAGATGAGGTCTTGCCAAGTTGCCCAGGCTCGTCCTGAACCCGTGGGCTCAGGCAGTCCTCTTACCTCAGTCTCCTAAAGTGCTGGGATTTATAGGCGTGAGCTACCAAACCCAGCCAGTAAGACACATTTCTGTGCAAAAAGAAAGAAACCAAAAAAAGAAAAAAAAAAAAAATCCAAGGGTTTAGAATCTCACACAAAACTTAGTCAGATTCTTGACTGGGGACAGAGGCTCATGCCTATAATCCAGTATGCTTATAACCCAGTACACTTAGGGAGGCTGAGGCAAGAGTATTGTTTGAGTCTAGAAGTTTGAGACCAGGTCTGAGTAACATAGCAAGAGCTTGTCTGTTTAAAAAACAAAAACAAAAAAAACATGCCTGGCTGTGGTGGCTCACGCCTGTAATCCCAGCACTTTGGGATGCAGAGGCGAGAGAACTGCCTAAGCCTGTAGGTTAGAGATCAGCCTGGACAACACTGCAAGACCTCAGCTCCACAATAAATTAAAAAATTAGCTGGGTGTGGTGGCACATGCCTTAAGTTCCAGCTACTTGGAAGGCTGAGGCGGAAGGGCCACCTCAGCCCAGCAGGTAGAGGCTGTGGTGGCTGCCAGCATGCCACTCACTCCAGCCTGGGTGACAGACTATGACTCCAACCCAATCAATCAATCAATACACAAAAAAACCTAGTCTGCAGTGAGACTTAGGTGACTGATTTGAATTGGGTGCCGATGAGGATGAAGTTACAAACTTATTAACAACTGGATACCCAACAGCCTAAAGCCCTAAAGCTCACAGTGAGATCCTATCGCATGACCGACCACACGTGACCATACGAGGACTCCTGCATCCTTATCATTGTGTCTAGAAAATGACACGAGAGACTGCAGTCTTGACGAGAGATGCATACGGTTGCTTACAGAGGAGGGCTCACGGTGCAGGACACTGACCTTGGTCTGCAGTCCCAGGGTGCGGAAGAACAGGACAAGGTGGGCCATGAAGCGCAGCAGGTGTCCGGGGAGGCTGCCCCTGCCTCTGCAAAGCCAAGCACTGAACTCCTCCATCAGACCTGCAGTCCGCAAGACAGATGAGCACCAGCACAGACTCGGGAGAGACAAGGATGCCATCTCCTCCCACAGGCTTTCCAGGCCTGTCTCCTTCACAGGCTCACATGACACTCACACCCCCAGAGACTGCTTACACTCAGATGGGATTATACAGAACAAGGAAAGTGCTGCTTTCAAATAACCAACACACACATGCTTTGTTTTGAGAACTTTTATAAAATCCACTATAAGAAGATGAAAAACTCAGCTGGGTGTGGTGGCTCACATCTGTAATCCCAGCACTTTGGGAGGCCAAGGTGGGCAGATTGCTTGAGCCCAGGAAATTGAGACCAGCCTGGGCAACATAGCAAAACCACGTCCACGTCTCTACAGAAAAATCAAATCAAAATTAGCTGGATGCCAGGTGCAGTAGCCCACACCTATAATCCCAGCACTTTAGGAGGCAGAGGCATGAGGACTGCCTGAGCCCATGGGTTTGAGACCAGCCTGGGCAACTTGACGAGACCTCATCTCTACAATAAGTCAAAAAATTAGCTGGGTGTGGTGGCATGCACCTGTGGTTCCAGCTACTTGGAAAGCAAAGGTGGAAGGATCACCTAGGCCCAGCATGTCGAGGTTGAGGTGACCATGAGTGTGCCACTGCACTCCAGCCTGGGTTACAGAGTGAGACCCCAACTCAAAAAAAAAAAAAAAAAAAAAAAAAAAAATTTGCCAGACATGGTGGTGCACACTTAATAGTCCAAGCTACATGAGAGGCTGAGGTGGCCAGAGCCCAGGAGGTCGAGAGACTGCCATGAGCTGTGATCATCATGATCATGCCCCTGCACTCCAGCCTGGGCAAGAGTAAGACTCCTGCTTAAAAAAAAAAAGGAACTCATAAAATAAAACTGTATCTTACCATCAATGTTTCCCAGGACAAGGAATTTTTGAACTGTGTGATAATGTTCTTGATTCTCTTCCAGAACTCTCTGAAAAAAAAAAAGAAGTTTCTCATGAATCTTCCAGTGGCCATTCTGTAGCATGTACTCACCGCTGAGCTAAAAATGTTAAACTTTTAAAGGAACATTTAGATATGAAGAAAAAGTTGGGAATGGACAACCTTAGGGTGCTCAAGACCCCCCAAAATATGGGATGGATCCTGTCTTTGGAACATACGAAGGCTCACAAATCCAGAAGTAAACAGCATCTTTGAAAGTAGAGGATCAGTCTACAGCAATTTAATCTTGGTGAGTGTTATTCAACTTTGGTTCTTTATACCAGGGTGCCAAAAAAAACAAAAACAAAAAACCCAAAAAAACCCCCGCATACATATTTTAAGAGATCTATGTATTACTTTTCGAAGCTGAATTGAATTACGGGAGCAATGTGTAGTATGATGTCCGCTCAAGAGATGGCATTAATCAAATGAATGCCAGCGTCACCATGCAATAGGCAGAACAGTCAAAGAAAATGGTGGAAGCATGGTTGTCGTCCAAGAGTGCAGTAACATTAGAAGTGGCATCTGAATTTGAGACTGCTGCCGAAGCACAATGACAACGGAGGTGTGCGCAGGCCACAGAACCTCCGACACACGCAACTGCACACATTTGTGATAAATATTCCTTTGATGTTTATTCACTTTTATATTCAAGCCTTTGCTCTAACTGGAATTTATTCTAGTTACATGGCATGAGGTAGGATCTAGCTGTTTTATTGCAAAAGAAAAGTCAGTGATGCCAGAGTCATTTATCTAAATAAACCATCCCCTTCCCTCTGAAATGAAAGGTCACATCGGACATCTGTTATGCTCACATATATACTTAGACCCAGTTTGGACTTCATGTCATTTACTGTCATGTCAGTTCTATAATGTTTTGTTGTATCTTCATTTCAAGTTTTACTACTGAGTAAGGCACGTACCCATTACTACTGCTTTTTTTTTTTGAGTTGGAGTCTCACTCTGTTGCCCAGGTTGGAGTGCAGTGGCACGCTCACAGCCACCGCAGCCTCAACCTGCTGGGCTCAGGCGATCCTTTTCAGCCTTTCAAGTAGCTGGAACTGCAGGCGTATGCTACCACGCATGGCTAATGTTTTTGATTTATTGTAGAGACAAGGTCAAGAGGTCAGGCTGGTCTCGAACCCCTGGGCTCAGGCAATCCTCTCGCCTCAGCCTCCCAAAGTGCTGGGATTACAGGCTTGAGCCACTGCGCCTGGCTACTGTTCTTTTTATAAACGTTCTTGCTATTCTCACTTCATCGTCTACTTGGAAATCTTCTGTCCAGAAATATACCCCAAAGCATTAATTTCCCATGGTAATTTTGGAATGAGTGACATTTACATGAAATTCCTTATCTGGCAACATAAGGAATCTGCTCATTTCCTTGATTTTCTTGTTTTACTTCATTAGCTAGAATTTCCAGAATAATTTCCTTACTGTAAAAAGTGCCCCCATATAACAACAAGGAAAAGATAAAACCCAACAGAAAAAGAACTACAAGATATTCACAAATGGGGCCATTGCCTTGCTGATCTATGGTGTGGCCACAGGCTCCTTGAGCTATGGCCAGGCCATATTTCCCGGCTTTGGTCCCCTACCTTACCTTGGGGAGGTGAACCTCCTCTTTTTCTCTAATTTACTTTCTAAATAAACTATATTTTCTAATCTAAGAAAAAAATTCACAAATGGTTAGTAAACGCAAGGAAACATGCTCAGCCCTAGGAAGAGACAAAGAAGTGTGAGGCAAACAAGGAGCTCGTATTTCCCTTTCAGGAAGCTTGTCCTAAAGAAGTAGGGCTAGTAGATGAGTGCACACATGTACACACACACACACACACACACACACACACACACACACACTCGTATTTCCCTTTCAGGAAGCTTGTCCTAAAGAAGTAAGGTTAGTAGATGAGTGCACACATGTACACACACACACGCAGTTCATTGTAGTACCAGGACTCCCCCCAGAGTGTTCTACAGAACACTATGTATATACTCAAAAGAACAAGGTTCCAGCCACTTGGAAGGCTAAGATGGAAGGATAGCCTAACCCAGCAAGTCAAGGCTGCAATGGCCGTGAGCATGCCACTGCACTCCAACTGGGTGACAGAGTGAGACTCCGACTCATAAAAAAAGAACAAGGTTAAGTTAAATTATATCAAGTAACTTGGTGATTATCATTAAGTGAAAAAAATAATATCCAGGGCCAGGTGCAGTGGCTCATGCCTGAAATCCCAGCACTTTGGGAAGCGAAGTTAGAGGACTGCTTGAATCCAGGAGTTTGAGACCAGCCTGGGCAACATAGCGGGACCTTGTCTCTACAAATAATTATTAGAAAGTTAGCAGAGCATGGTGGCACATCCCTGTAGTCCTAGCTCTACTTGGGAGGCTGAGGTGGGAGGATCTCCTGAGCCCAGGTGGTGAAGGATACAGTGAATCAGGATTGTACCACTGCACTCCAGTCAGGCAACAAAGTGAGATCCTGACTCAAAAAAAATAAAAAACAGAAAAATAAACCTAATCTTATAGTAATGTATGTAGTACAAGTGAAAAACAACAGAAACCAAAATTCTCCACTGGACCATCTGCATCATATAAGGGACTTGCCAGACCATGGAGAGAGCTGTGAGGGACACACGGCAGTGCGTCTCATAGTCCTGAGACGGGAGCTGCCTGGAGGAGGTGACTGTCAAGGTGCTGTTCGTCCATCCTTAGATCATCTCATTGTTACAAGCACAGACAATATTACTCTCATTATCTACAATTTTTAAAGAATATGATTTTTAAAAAAAATTAGGTTATTTTGGTCTCTAGGTAAAAAAGTCTTATTAATTTTCCATAATGTATTTTAAATTATCAAAAGGAAAAAGATAAATGTCACTTAACACATATAGTTAGATACCAACCCTAAACCATAGAAACAGAAATCACGTATCTATGTAATCAAGTTTCTTTGGGCAGGGGAAAGAAGAAAGTTGCACACACTTTCCTTTTAGCTACAGAGCATAGCAGCATAGCACGTTGGTAGCGATACTTACCTTTTTGTCAGTAGCTTGAAGTTCCTCAAAAACCTTCTCTAAAGTCCAACTTTGAAACAACAGAAAAGGAACAGAATATTAATGTGGGAGAGTACTGGAAAACAAGACAGCAAAGAGAACACTACAAATCACCATGACTAAGAACAAACCACACACTCACTTGGCTTCCATGTACTCCCTGGGGAGTTCTTCTGTCTCCTCTGGGGTGATCACTGATGTCTGGATCTCCTGTTCCACCAGACTGTCCACCATGACCCGGAAGTAGGCCCACACTGTGTCCTCCCACGTGTCACAGACTGGAAGAAGCTTTCTCCCCATCACAAAACAGAAACAGACATATTCAACACGAGAGAAAGCAAAAGCAATCACACTCACTGATGCAGACTATAAAGTAACTTTAACATGATAGGAAACTCTGTGGATTAAATAATTGAAAATTAAATTAAATAATGTAAAAAATTAAAAAAAATTAAAAAATAATTAATTTAAAATATACCAAATAATTTTCTCCCAAATTACACATTCTAAGAAGTTTCAACAATTGAAAGTTTTTTCCATACTGAGTTCACAATTAGATCAATTTTCCATGTTGATATGTGTTTCAACTGATTATCACAGAATCCCGCAAAACAAAGGGAGTGATGGTGGTTGTGAGAAACACACACGTGTGTGTGAGACAACCCAGGCAGTCACCGTGCCTCAGTGGCATGCTTCTGATGTAGCTATGGGTATTTGGGGTCTTCCACAAACATAAACGTCTACAATTCTTAGTGGAAACCCAAGTCTGATTTCACTCATCACAACATCATATGTAGATGGGATGAATCAAATCAAGCAGTTCAAGTCACGCTGGTTTGAGATTATCATTACTACGCTTAGAAAGCAGCCTGCGCTTGTAAGGTTAACCGTACACTACTATTACATTATGTTTTGTATATCTGATTTTATTCCGCAGAAAAATTTAAATATTAAAATACATACCTGCTTAAGGTTCCCACTTAGCGCTGCATAAATCGCTCTCTCATATTTGTTAAAAAGCTCCTAAAATACAATGAATACGAGCAAATCTGAAATACTCCTTCCCAGTGCATCAGTTTTCCTCATACCCTAGAATTCTGTCATCTCTTCCAGACTTAACCTACTCACTCACTCGACAGTTTCTAAACCTTGCTGAGAGATCTAGTGAGGTAACGGGGCTTCAGGCCAATGAAATACTCAGTGCTGACATCTAAAGGGAAAGACACTGAAAGGGAAAGACACTGCCAAAAACAGAGGGAGGCCGAACCAACTCCATGGCTGCTGACTGTCCAGTCCACTTTCACCGCCGACAAAAGCCATCCAGGCGTTTTCCCCCAGGAAGTTGCGTGCCCGACTCTCCCTGATGCCGACCTGATCAAGACAAGGCACGCACCAGCTGCAACTGACACCTAAGTAGGATTGAGCCTGTCCATCAAGTGAGCCCCTCTACTTTTGGGTTTCCATTAGTGGCACGTCCAGTGTTCTTGACATCCAACTGAGATTTCTGAGACCCTGACAGCCTACCTGGGTCCACTGCCTTGCCCATCATGGGTCCTGCCCAGCCCGGGACCTTTCTCCACGCCTGCCATGCTGCCCTGGGACTAGGCCTCAGGACTCGGCGGCTGGATAATCCTGGCAGGCACCTCATTACCTCAAGTCACTCAGGTGTATTCTCCAGGCCAGGCCAATCTCCTCAACACACTCCTGCCATGTGCCCCAAGGTTCTGCCACCCCAGCCCACAAGCTTTAGGCGTTCTTCACGGGAAGCATCACATTTGTTGGAGCACCTACACTCGTCTTCACTGGATAACAGATATTCAAGGGGGCTGCTGCTTTTACTGTCTCTGTATCACTGATGAAGTGGTGAGCTTTGTTCTCTGAGCCCCATTTTCCGTGTGCCAGGTGGATTTCTGCATGTTGTGAATTCTAGGAATGTGCATGTTGGGTCCAGACAGGCAGAGGCATCTCCTTTTAGGAGCGCGCTCCACTCCATTCTGGCAGTCCTGCCTCTCCCATGTTCCCAGCCTGTGCATCCTACCTCTAGCTCCTCCTTCCTGTTTTCATCCCAACAACCCAAGTCTACTGATTTAAAAAAGCTTGCTTGACTTGATTCTCTCCCTGGGAAGTCAGCTTCAAGGGTCAGCCTGATATCTCCTCTCTGAACACATGCAGTAGATGTACCTTGTTCATGTCTGCCTTCGTCAGTGCTGAGTGTCTGAAAAGTCCTGAGTGCAGTCAAGCCTATTCCTTTTTTGTTTTTGGAGTCAGTCTCACTCTGTTGCCCAAGCTGGAGTGCGGTGGCATGACCCAGCCCCCACAGCCCTGCTGGGCTCTGGCGATTCTTCTGCCTCAGCCTTCCAAGTAGCTGGAACCACAGGCATGTGCCACCACGCCCGGCTATTTTTTTGATTTACTGTAGAGACTGGGTCTCCCCAAGCTGCCCAGGCTTGTTTTGAATTCCTGGCCTCAGGCAATTCTCTCACCTCCGCTTCCCAAAGTGCTGGCATGACAGGCGTGAGCCACCACACCCAGCTAATTTTTTCACTTATTGTAGAGACGAGGTCTCGCCAAGTTGCCCAGGCTGGTCTTGAATCCCTGGGCTCAGGCAATCCTCTCGCCTCCGCCTCCCAAAATGCTGGGTGACAGGTGTGAGCCACCATGCCCTGCCAACCCATTCCTAATGTCATTTCAGGTTCTTTGAAAGCAACAGCTTTTGCGTGGTGCTGCTTTGAACGTTTCCCAGTGCCTGAGCAGACTTCCAGTGAACGGCCCTCAAGTAAAACACAGCACTGAACATTTTATCTCCCTTACATTTTCTGCCATTCTCCAACAACTTATTTTCCAAATGCGTCGGTATGGATTCCCTTCAACAGGTTCCAACTCGATTCCTATACAACAGTAAAAGAAACATTAGTTTAAAATGAGACCTTATTTCAGTCTTTTCTAAAAAGAAAAGCCCCGCTTACCAAGACTGGCATTTCCAGCCTCATTCCCAACCGCCAGGGAGAGCCCGTGGAATACCTCCGCTGATGTTGGGGTCGTGGCTCAGCTTCCAGCCTTCCAGAGTCGCAGCTCGCCACGCCTGCCCGCAGCGCTTGCACAGCCGCTGTGCCTTTGGAAGCAAGAGGGAGAGGTTGTCAAGTCACAGTGCAGTGCTCAGGAGGCACCTGGGCCTTGCGGTCCAGTGCGCCAACGCACTGCAAGACTCACTGGCACATAGACGATGTTGGCAGTTAGTAACGGTACCCCACTTCACCAACACGGTGTGTCTCCTGCGATCTCTGCCTTTGTTTCTAAGAATTTCTTTTCTCTTTTGATCTTAGGCTTAGCAATCAGCTCCCGAGGCACCTGCCGAAATTTAATTCCACTAGAGACAAACGAGGTGTGGAGGTGGATGGCCCTTGGCTGATGTAGATGTGTCAGGAAGCACCGTGAGTCAACAACGCGGCGCTGCTGCCTATTCCATCCACTGACAGATCTTCCTTCTGTCCCACCTGACCATGAGGACATGCTTGACATGCCAGCAAGGTCCATCTGCACCTGTTGCTCCTTTAGGGACCAGCCCTTCCCTGGTGCTAGTTCACATGGTCAGGACGGCCTTAACCCACTCCAGAGCTCGGCTAGGATGGGATCAACAAACTGCTAGAGACACTGGGCAAGACAGCAAATTCCTGCAGGACTGCTGGGGCGGAGGAGGCTGGGGTGGAGCTCCTGGTGGCCACCTCTGACGTGTGGGATGAGCCATGGAGGCAGAGTTACAACTCGAGCCCGGGAAGACTCTTCTCGGAGTCCCTGGACTTCAGCAGAAGGCCTGTGAGAACCCTCTACACATGTCCCAGTCACACGAGCCAATCAATCCTCCCCTTGTAAACATTAAGCGACTTAAGCTGGACTTTTGTCACTGGAGCCTAGACAGCCTGGTTAATAGAACCAGTTAAAGAGTAGTACACCCCAAGCATCACTCTGAATTTATGACCTTTAAAAAAACTGTGGCCAGGCATAGTAGTTCAGGCCTGTAACACCAGCAAAGTGGGAGGCCGAGGCAGGGGGACTGCTTGAGCCCACAAGTTTGAGACCAGCCTGGGCAACACAGTGAGACCTTGTCTCCACAAAAAATTTAAAAATTTGCCAGAGTGGTGGCACATGCCTGTAGTCCCAGCTACTCAAGGGGCTGAGGCAGGAGGATTCGAGGCTGTGGTGAGCTGTGATTGTGCCACTGCACTCCAGCCTGGGCAAGAATAAGACCCTGACTCAAAAAAAAAAAAAAAAAAAAAAAGATAAAGAAAAAATTTTCTATTAATTAGAGTTGTACAAATCAGAGCACAGTGCCTCTAAACTAACGTGTTCCTCATCACTGGAAATGTTCAAACAGGAAGTCAGACCCAGGCCTACTGTGAAAGGAATCACTGTATCAAGGAAGCACACTAGCGGGCTAGGGTTCTCCTCCAACAAACAGAGCCTAAGACCGCTGAAAGAGAACAGGCAGGCACAACTGACTTACCTCTTCTGTCATGCCGGCACGGATTAGTGTGAAAAGGTATTTGAGTAACCTGACTTCATCTTCTCTGTCCAGGTCATCCAGAGGCATTTTCTGTCGGATGGGAGCATCAGGATCCTACAAAAAAAAAAAAAATCATCAACGATAAATCCTAGTATCCACAGACATCCAAATGTCAAGAGGTGATCCACTGGTCCCGAGTTTATATACCGAAATAGGTTCACAGACAATGTAGTTACAAAACCAAGGGAGCGAAGGTGCCATAAAGTCACAGGTGTCCACACAACTGTCTGCTGCCCCACTTAAAGCAGCTGCCATTGGCCCCAAAGGGCATGCCCAGGTCAGGCAAGGCAGAAATGCCACCAGCCCAGTCCAGCACTGGGGATACTAGAGGATTAGCTGAGCTTCATGGGCCACAGCAGAGACATAGTCCGGTTAGCTGTAAACAGAGGTGAACTTAGATGGAAGGCGAACATGGAGGAAAACTGCTGCCCTCTCCCCTGCGACTGGAACGTGCTTAGCTGGTACCTTCTAAGAACACAGGGAAGACAGCCTCTCCACTAAGACCCCATTTGGGCTTAAAACCACATAAAATGCACCAATGCTAGTGAAAAAATTCCAACTGATTTCTAATGAATAAATAAATAAAAACTCCTAGCTGGGCTCGGTGGCTCAGCCTGTAATCCCGTGCCTTGGGAGGCTGAGGTGAGTGGATTGCCTGAGCCCGCGGGTTCGAGACCCGCCTGGGCAACTTGCCGAGACCTCATCTCTACAATAAATAAAAAAAAATTAGCTGGGCGTGGTAGCGTGCGCCTGTAGTTCCAGCTACTCGGAAAGCTGAGGCGGAAGGATCACCGGAGCCCAGCAGGTCGAGGCTGTGGTGGCCGGGAGCGGCCACTGCACTCCAGTCTGGGCGACAGAGTGAGACTCCAACTCAAAAAACAAAAACAAAAACAAAAACTCCTGAACCAGTTACTCCTACCCACAACCATTCATGTGCTTGTAAACACTTAGGATTGCAGGCTATCCTCACCTGAGCAGCAAACAGCACCCAAGAGCTACGTGACAGATTTCAAGTGGAAAACTACTTCAACGCGACAAATAATTCTTATTCCCCGTGTTACAGAGGACATGGAATGCACAATGGATCCATTGGCCTCTCCCACAAATGCCTTGCAGACACAGCCACCCAATTTTTGAAAATGACCTTCCTGTGACAAAAGGAAATCTCCTTTCCAGCTGTTAGGAATGGTAACTGTCAGCTACTGCCTGCTGTGGGTAATTAAGCTGCCATCTACTTCAAGCTCGTCAGCAGTTCCCAAACAACTTCCACTAAAAATAAAAACACTTTGCTACCAAATGAATTCTAATAATTTTTCAACTGTCACTTTTCTTAATTTTTAAAATTTATTCTTACTTTTATTTTTTTGTTATAAAGATGTGGGGTACAATTCAGGGTTAGGTATACAAACGTTGATTATGCAGGTACCCTTGTTGATGAGGTATGCCCCTTCCTCCCCTAGCAGTTTCCTTCAACTGCCAATCCCTCCCACTCCCCTGACAGTTTCCTATACTGCCAATCCCCTTCTTGTAGTATTATAATTGTTCAAGGTCTGCTTATGAGCGAGAACATATGGTACTCAATTGTTACCTTTTTTCTCTTACCTGTCATCATAACAGAGATACTTCACATGCCCCCACCTGTCACCAAGTTTCTACTTTTATTTCTGAAATAACCCGGCTC
>CAUYQG010081475.1:0-18993 GCA_963574415.1 Tarsius wallacei | reverse complement strand
AAAATTAGCCGGGTGTGGTGGTATGCACCTGTAGTCCCAGCTACTCGGAAGACTGAGGCAGAAGGATTGCCTGAGCCCAGGAAGTTGAGGCTGCGGTGGCTGTGATGTTGCCACTGAACTCCAACCCTGGCGTCAGAGTCAGTGACTCAAAAAAAAAAAATGGGGAAACTTTTTATGGAGGGCTAGAGGTGATTTATAATTCTTATTTAACATAGTCACAGTGTCCTTTCCAACTGCATCTCTGTGTCCCCTTGGAGGAGTAATGGATTAGAGGAAGTCCTGCTTTACATGAAGGGTGGAAAAAGAAAAGTGTGCAATTTAAAACCTCAAGAAGTGATACCATTTAAAAATAGAAATGCTTGCAAACCAGATTTGATGTTAAATAAAGCTGATGTTAAATAAATAAAAGTAGGCAACACTGAGATGTAGAGATTGTTGAAGAAAAGCATCCCACCATTCTGGGTCATGTCAGAATCAGTGCCAGGTGGAAAGGTCTCCTCCAGGGTGGCAGGTTTCAAGTTATTTGGAAATGAGTAAGAGTGTCCCAACTAGAAAGCCCCCCTCAATACATGAGAGTTGCCTTATATGTGCTCGCTGGCTTTAAATCAATTCCTAAAGCCTATGTATTTGACCCAAGGACTACTTATTTCCCAAGGTACATGTTAAGTCTTTTAATGTTTTCAAGTTTCCTGCTTCCTTTTAATTATTTTCAAAGGGTTTAAAGAGCTTTTAAAGAAAAATAGGACAGTTGGCTGATTAGCTAGAAAATGTATGGGAAATAATTCAACATCACTAGGAATCAAATAGATCCAAAGGAACATAATAACAGCATACTATTTCTCATCATTCAAATTACTGGAGTGTTTTTTTTCTCTTTTGTTTCTTGTGGCTTTTTAAGAATGGTCATACTTGGTGTTGGCAGGCATAGAGCAAAACGAGCACTCTGACACAATTGGCGAGTATAAAATTGCTAGAATGCAAGATTCATTTTGTTCGTTGATGTTATTTCAAGCCCCTGGACTGTGTCTGGCACATAGTAGGCATGTAATAAGTATTTGTTGAACTAGGTTATATTGTAAGTGGGTCCAAGCTTTCTAGAAAGTCCTTTGGCAATATGCAATAAAAGTCTCAAATTATCCTTAGTCTGTGGCCAAGACATTTAACTTCTAGGAATTTTCCCCAGGAAAGTGTTCAGAGATAAGAACAAAGATTTTTGTAGAAAAATTACAAAGCATGACACATAACAGCAAGAACTGGAAACTACCTAATTCACTACCCCATCTCACTTCAGTCTCTGCAAGGCCCTATAGGATTTACACCACCCCATCCACTCTTACTTTTAAGAGGATAGGGCCTCAGTCAGGCATGGTGGCCCAAGCCTGTAATCCCAGCACCTTGGGAGGCCGAAGTGAGAGGTTTGCCTGGGCTCAGGGGTTCGAGACCAGCCTGGGCAATTTGCCGAGACCTTGTCTCTTCAATAAATCAAAAATTAGCCAGGCGTGGTGGCGCTTGCCTGTGGTTCCAGCTACTTGGAAGGCTGAGGCTGAAGGATTGCCTGAACCCAGCAGGTTGAGGCCACGGTGGCCGTGAGCATGCCACTGCACTCCAGCCTGGACGACAGAGTGAGATTCCAATTAAAAAAAAAAAAAAAGAGTTTAGGGTCTCAATTACCACTTTTTCCCCTGATCACTCTGCTCCAGTCACAGTGGCCTCTTTGCTGTCCCTTGAACAACCAGGCATATTTCCAATTCAGGGCCTCTGTACTTGTGATTTTTTTGGAGGGGGTGCTGGAATGCTCTTCCCCAGATAGCTTCATGGGTCATCCCTCACCCCTTTCAAATCTTGCAATATGCTTTTCCCACTCCCCATTAATCTTCCCTGCTTTATTTTCCCTATTGCGTTTACTGCTTCCTAATATACAATGTCATTTCTCATTTTTTGGTTATCTCTTCCAACTTGAATATAAGCTACATGAGAACAGAGACTTTGTCTATTTTCTCACTGCTGTATTCCCTGTACTTAGAATAGTGCCTGGAATATAGTAGGTACTCAATAAATATTTGTGGAATTGAATTTATTTGAGTATAAAAACCCATCATGTTAAATACACATACGCAGAAAAAATCTGAAAGAAATATACCTAAAAGGTGATCAGAGTTATCTGGTTATGAGATTATGGGTGAGTTTTGCTGTTTTATTTATACAGTAAACATAAATTACTTTTATTATCATAAAAAGCAATACAACGTTCAAAAATGTAAACAATAGAAAACAAAATTTCACAGTGACCAACGACATCCTGAGTGATAGTATATGGGTTCACATTTGCAATTTCAGAGGCTGGAGTAGGCAGCACTTAAGTGCTGAGATTTATTTTATCTTATTTAATTTTTGGGGATCTGAGTCTCACCCTGTTGCCCAGGCTGGTGTGCAGTGGCATGATCATGGTTACTGCAGCCTCAACCTGCTGGGCTCAGGCAATCCTCCCACTTCTGCCTTCCAAGCAGGTGAGACTACAGGTGCATGTCGCCACGCCTGGCTAATTTTTTGATTTATTGAAGAGACGAGGTATCTCCAAAGTTGCCCAGGCTGTTCTCAAACTCCTGGGCTCAGGCAATCCTCTTGCCTCTGCCTCCCAAAGTGCTGGGATTACAGGCGTGAGCCACCATGCCCAGCTAGTGCTGAGATTTTAAACAGACCCTAAAGGGCCCTGCCTGTCTACAGTCACTCGACTGGCCATGATTGAACTCCAGATCCATGCTAGATTCTGTAGTGGGGCTGGGAATGCAAAGTCCTTGCCTCTCAAGAAAGAAACTCACAGCCTATCAAGGGAGACAGTCAAAAGGTTATAGATGCTGCAGTCGAGGTCTCTACACAGTAAGGGGGAGGTGGGTTAAAAATGGTGTGATCTAGAAAGGGTGCATACAAGAAATGCCATTTGAATTGAACCTTAACATTTTTCACCAGGTGGATAAGGAAGAGAATGATTTTCTAGAAAACCAGTGGTTCTTAAACTATAGTATGCATCAGAATAATCTGGAGGGGGGAGGTTACTTATTAAAATATCTATTGCCAGGACCAGCCCCCAAAGATTCTGATCCAGTAGGTCTAAGGGAACTTCTGAGAATCTGTGTCTTTAGCCAATATTTAGTACTTATTACATGCCAGGCAATGTGTTAAACCCCTTCAGGGATTAATATATTTTTCCTAAAGCACTGTGAGGAAGTTGGTTATAATAGTCCCATTCCACAGTCGAGGAAACTTAGGTACAGAGAAGTTAAGGAACTTGTCCACTGTCACACAGTAGTAAGTGGAGATGTCAGAATTCAAATACAGTCAGTCTGATTCCAATCCTTAACTGTTCACTATTAAGCTATCTTACTTCCAAGTGAACAAGCACCCCAGGTGCTTTCAATCCAAGTAAGAAGCAAGGAGGTAGAAGCAGCGATCTGAGCGAAGGCACAGAGGTACTCACCAGCATGCCCTATTCTGGGAAAACTCTCCAGTGGTGCCCTGTTGTCCAAAGTCCTTCTTAGCATGGTTTACTTAACTGTGGTGTGCCAGTCACTCATATCTCACTTCCTCCCACCCCCCGCCCTTCATGACCCAAGCAATCATCGCCTAAATGCTGAAAGTGTTAGTGACTGACAGCTTGCAACTGAATCCTCCTCCCAAGATGGCATTGGGCTGAAGAGAGCTTTCTAGCCCAAAGTCACAGATCCTTCTCAGGGCAGCCTGCAAGTCATGAATGGCCAATACAGGGATAGGAAGGCTCATCTCCCTTACTCCATCTGAGGGCAATTCTGAAGGGCCATGCCAGGCTCCTTGTGGGGCTGACGGAGGCTTTGTTGTGAATGCACTACAGCTCAGCTTCTCCCTCTGCCCAATCCTGCTTCCTCATCTTACCCTTCAGATGTAGACCCTAAGAGCTCCCCAATGAGCTTCCTATATACTAAATTCCATTGCATAGTCTGTTCTCTAGGGAATTCAACCTTCCATAGTCTGCCCTCAACCTACCTGTCCAGCTTTATCTCTTTCTACTTCCTCCTTACCCTCAATGTTCCAACCACACTGAAGCTAGGAATGACATGGCCAACATCACAGCTAATGTGTACGTACTGAGTACTATAAACACTTAACATATATTTCTTCATTCATCTCACAAGTTAGGCTCTATTATCATCTCCTTTTTATAAATGAGGAAATGGATACACAGAGAGGTTAAATTACTTGCCCAAAGTCACACAGTTAGTAAGAGGCAGCTGGGATTTAAACCCAGCAGTCTGGCCTCAGAGCCCAAGTTTTACAGGAGATCATTTTGCTTGTTAGAGGTATTGTAGCCCACATCTTTAAAATAAAATAAAATAAGATAAAGAAGTATTGTTCTAGTAGGAGCATTGAGATTGCAATTGGAAGGTGGGGACTGAAGCAAAGACACCAGTGAGGAGTCTTACTCCAGGAGAAAATGAGGGCTTAAATCAAGGTTGGAAAAGTGAGGACCTAAATGCAAGCAAAGATATATGTTAAGAAGTTGAATGGAACAGGGTTTAGGATTCCTCCTCTATGTCTCCCATTCCTTCTACATCCAACTTATGCCCCCAACTTTTGCTTGGGTAGGTGGGTGGATGGCATATTATTTACCAAGAGGAGGTATACAGGGAAGGGCAAACTTAAAGAAAGGACCTTGTATTCAAATAGAAGTTGTGTCATAAAGTGTGGTTCATGGACCATCAGCTTTGGCGTGTTAGAAATTCATGACCTTGGGTAGTATCTCAGGCCTACTGAATCAGAATCTCCATTTTAATAAGACCCCCCAGGTAGTTCATATGCACATTCATGTTTGAAAAACACAGGCATAAGGAACGTCCTAGTGGAGATATCCAATAATGTGTCCAGTTGAATATTTGGGTTTGAGGCTCAGGCTAGAGGTCTGGACTGGAGAGGTAAAGACAGGAGGTATAGCCTGTGGGTGGTAATTGAAATCACTAGTGTTGAATTAGATCACCAGGGAGAATCTAGGGCAGAGGTTTCTCCAAGGCTCGTTGCATAATGTGCCAAACCAAGGTTGAAAATTGTTGGCTTTGATGGCTGGAGCTGGTTCGAGCACATGTTTATTTGACCCTAAGTTATTTCAATTTTTAAAATATTAGATGTAAACACTTAACCAACAGATTTTTACATAAAACTGCTATTTCTGACTTCTCTTTAAAAATGGGAAAATCCAGACCGGGTACCTTGGGAGGCCGAGGCGGGAGGATCACTTGAGGTCAGGAGTTCAAGATCAGCCTGGGTAGCACAGTTAGACCCTGTCTCTACAAAAAATGAAAAAATTAGCTGGGTGTGGTAGTGTGTGCTTATAGTCTTAACTGCCTAGGAGACTGAGGCGGGAGGATCAATTGAGCCTAGGAATATGAGGCTACAGTGACCTATGATCATGCCACTGAACTTCACCCTGGGCAACAGAGCAAGACCCCGTCTCTAAACAATAAAAAGGAGGGTCTGACATTGTATTTTTGTGCAGTAAAAATTGGCCACAGCTAATTAGCAGCTGCATCCTCTAGAGGGTAAACTTAAAAGATCCCTACTTCTCTCTACTGAATCCCCAATACTGAAAACAAGTATCAATTGTACCTTAGCATATTTACTCTGTTTTGGTTAATAGCATAATTAAGCAGATAGTCAACTGTTTTCTGTACCCATGACTCTATCAAAAGTGTAAAATGAAAGATAGAAAATAGGGTTACTTTTTTTAAAAGTAGAGACAAGAACACATTTCTTTGTGAATTCCAGTCTATAATAAATACATTGCTACACATGCACTAAACTCACATCACTCATTCGTATTACCGGCCTGGCATCTATAGACAGGTTGTAGAGAGAAAAGGAGGGCCAAGATAGAATCTTGGGGAAGATTAACATTATAGGGATAAGCAGAGGAAGGGAAACCCAACACAGAGAATGAGAATAAAAACTGCAGATGGGGCTGGGCACAGTGGCTCATGCCAGTAATTCCAGTGCTTTGGAAGTCCAAGGTGGGAGGATAGCTTGAGGCCAGGAATTCAAGACCAGCCTGGGCAACATAGCAAGACCCAAAGAATATACCAATTAGCTGGGCATGGTGGCACATGCCTGTAGTCCCAGCTACTTAGGAGGCTGAGGCAGGGGGACCGCTTGAGACCAGGAGTTCAAGGTTGCAGTGAGCTATGGCCATTCTACTGCACTCCAGCCTGGGCAAAAGAGCAGGACCCTATCTCAAAAAGAAAACAAAACAAAAGAAACCAAAAATCCCCAAATCTGCAGGTGGTAGGAAGATGAAAGAAGAGTGGTCTGACAAAAGCAAAGGGAGGAGAGAGAGTTTTGAAGAAGAAGAGGTTCACAATGCTGAGTGCTATAGATGGATCAAGAAAGATGAAGACGTAAATTGAACTAGACAGGCCTAGTTAGGAAGTTCTGGGTTACCTGCGTCAGAGTCTTTTTAGTGTGGCATGAGAAGGGTGAAAAGCTTGGTTCTATGGCCTAGGGAGTGGGTGGAATATAAGGACTGAGGAGGCCTACCTTTCAAGTTTGAGAAGCTTGACTAAGGCAGAGGGGGTCAGGGCAGAGGAAAGTAGGATGTCGTGGTTTGAGTTTTGTTTTTCTGAAAGCTGTAATAGACTTGGGCTGCAGCAACATAGCTAGGAGATGCTTAAAGGTTGAAAATTCAGGAAAGCGTGGGTATAAATCAAGCCCGTGGCAGGAAATGAGACAGGAGAGGATAAAAATCAAAAGAACAGGTGGAGGGATTGTAGCTTTAAGAGGAAAGGGAGAGAGATGTGGGGACCTCAAGGCTGAGGGAATTGGAACTTGATAGCTTCAGTGTTTTCCATGGAGTAGGAGGCAAAGTCAACTGCTAGAAGATTCGAGTGGGGAGGAGGAGGGGACGAGCAAGGGCTTGAGTGCTGGCCAAGGCTAATATTTTCACCATCCCCTCCTAGAGGCTTTTAGAAGCAGGAGAAGTACAGGCATTATGTTGCCTAGGAAACGCAGCGGTTTGCTAAAGCAATGGTAGGCTCTTTTGAATCTTATTAACTCTTCCATATCCATTGACACGTAAGAGAACTAACTGGTGAATAGAAATGGAAGTAGAGAGAATTCTGTTCCATAGAGCACACAGTCAGCATCTTTCTTCCTTTTAATTGCCTGTAGCATGAGGCAAATATGGGAATGTGAGTAATCATGCAACAGGAGACTTATAAAAAATAGGAGAAACCATCAAAGAAGAGGAAGGCAGTAAGGTATCAAAGGCAAAATTTCCCTATTTTCTTATGCTTGTGAGTGCCCCCCCACAAGCACAGGCACACACACACACACACACACACACACACACACACACACACACACTATGCCTCTGCATGTGTATAGATGTGGTCCCATTATCCCAGCAACCAGAACATCTAGAGTTAATTATTAAAGGAATTATTTCTTTCTTGATTTTCTTTTTTTTGGCGTGTCAAGATAACCTAGTTGAAGATGAGCTGTCTCCTGTTTTCTCTGTTACACATTCATCACTAAACAAAATTTATTTTTCTCTCACCACATGGGGTGACCAGGGCTTTGTGACAAAGATATTTGGACTTTATTTGCACCCAGAGAGGAGCAAAGAGGACTTTGTTTTCAAAAAGTCTAGGTTATTGAGAGCCTGGAGTGCAGTTGTCTGAGTGGAGGCCTCTGAGGGTGGAAGGAATGGAGTGTGGACTAGCCCCAGTGAGTGTTAGATTCCCCAAGCCTGGGCACATATTGCGATTGGGAGGCAATGCCCCGGAGTGTCCAGGATCCACACCTTGGTCTCCCCTACTCCCCGTAAGCATGAAGCAGGAAGTGTTTACATTCTACTGAGGGAGACTTTCCCTCCAGACTCAGTTCCCCTCTTTGAACTGATGCTGGTCCATCATTCTTGGTGACTTTAACATCCACGTGGATGACCCATCCTACACACTGACCTTCTATTTCCTTGACTTTCTTCACTCCCAATCCTCTTTTCTTCTGTCTCATGATCATCTACATAGAAAAATCCAACGAATTCTACAAATAAGCTACTATGTCTAAGGAGTGACTTAGCAAAATTGAAGGATGCAAGATTGACTTCTAAGTACCAATTTTTTCTATATAGTAACAATGAACAATCAGAAATTAAAAGGAAGAAAGATACCATCTACAATACCATCAAAAATACAAAACAACTTCAGACATCAGAAAGCAGAGACGGGGACATGGCAATAGTGGGCCAGCCACCCTAACCAAGGAAACTGAGAGTGGCATCTTTCGACAGAGAGGCTGTGTGTGACATGGTAAGAGGGCCTCCTTTCCACTCCAGACTGTGGAATCGAAATTTTTACTGGGGGAGCCTCCATCCAGGCCTGGGCTGAAGCCTGGGAGTCCTGGTGGCTCACACCTGGGCCCAGGGCCATGTCTGCCAACAAAGGCTGGTGGGTGCCACCCGAGGGAGAAGACAGTGTGTCTGAGAAGTTCCTGAGGAAGACAGGGGAATCCCCGCTGGTGCCCGCAGGCTTGGGGAGGCTGCTTGGTGGTCGCAGCATGCAGGATTTACTGGCTGATGGCTCGCGGCCCCACCAAGATGTCCATGCACCTGATCCACACGCAGGTGGCAGCACAGGCCTGTGCCATGGGGACAGTCATGCTGGGTGCTGTGTACACAATGCACAGAGACTACACCAAGAGGTCAGCACAGGATACCAGAGAGAAGTAGAATGCCCACAGGAGCCAGGGTAGTCAGACTTCCGAAATCAACCCTGGGACGCCCCTAATAAAGCAGTTTTGTGGAAAAAAAATACAAAACGTGTAGGGAAAAAGTATGCATATTATATAATTTTATTTGTGTGAATTAAAAAAAATGCAATCTAATATGTAGTGACAGAAAGCAGGTCAGTGACTATCTGAGAATAAGAAATGGGGAGGGGTTCACATGAAAAGTTTTGACCAAAATTCACAAATGGACTATGCTGTCCATGATTTATAGTTGATGCCACAGTCCATTCTTGTGTCCACTCTCGTTCTCTGGGAGGGCTCTATCACACCATTTCTACTCTCTTCCAAACTCCAATATCTCCTCTCTGTTCTCATTCTCAGCTAATGACACTGTGTTTCACTTCATTAAGAAAACAGAAGCGATTCAATGGAAACTCTACCATCTCCCTACCACCAAATCAGCTACATTCTCCACTTTCCTTACTGGTGCATGGAGTAAGTGTCCTTCCTCCTATCAAAGTACTTTCCCTTGAACTCTGCATCCATTTGGCTCACATATTCTCAAGACCTTGACTCCCACAGCTGTCCTCTCTCTTTCTCCTGCATGTTAGTATCATCCTTTCTACTTGATCATATTTACGTGCAGATAAACTAGCTCTGGTTTTCTTCTCTTTTAAAATGCCCTTCCTTGACCCCAGATCTTCCTTCTAAACCTTGTCTTTTGACTCTGTCTCTCAACAACATTTGACAGAGTTGATCAACTGCACCTTGAAACACTTTCCTTACTTGGTTTCTGGGACACACCTCTGATGGTTTTTCTTATTTCACTTTGGCTACACCTTCTCAGCCGCCTCTACCGTTTCCACCTCCTTTATCAGAAATGTTGAAGTGCCCCAGATATGTCTTGAGCCCACATCTCTTCTTTTTCTCCCCCTAGGTGATTTCCATCCAATCCTATAGCTTAACATGTTATTTATAATACTTATGACTCATGTATTTAGACTTTTTACCCTGGTTTCACTCCTGGACTCAAGATCCTGTAAATTGTTAGGTATACTTGATGTCAACAGGCATCAGATGTCCTAAACGGAATTTTAATTTCATCCTTGTATTAGTCAGGGTTCAGAGGTAAGAAACAAAAACTGTTTGGTGATTTTGAGGAGAAAGGGATGTAACACAGGGAATTAAGAGCTTACAAAAATCAGTGGAAGGGCTGGAAGAACAGGCTACATTTAGCCTTGGGCTGCAGGGATGACTCCCAGGACTTTATCACTAAATAGGCCCACCAAGGGGTGCTGTGACCTCTGTCCGCAGTCAGGCAAGTGAGCAACCAGGACACCTCTGTTAGGGCTACTGACTTCAGTAATATAACACCGTAGCTTCAATCCAGGGAGAGCCACTGGCTTGCTACTACCACTGCCACCATAAACTGACTCCCAACAGCCATGAAACTAGTGACAGACATGGGAACATTGAGTTAGGTTGCTACCATTCCTGCAAAGTATCATTTATTTTTCTTTTAATTATTTTTATTTTAAAGATGTGGGATACAATTCAGGGTTAGGTAAACAAATGTTCATTATGCAGGTACCCTTGTTGATGAGGTGTGCCCCCCACCCAGCAGATTCCCATTACTGCCAATCCTGCTCCCCTGCCCCCGGCAGCTTCCCACTATTGCCAATACTTTTCTTATAGTATTACGATAATTGCTCAAGGTCCGCTTATGAGTGAGAACATGTGATACTCAGCTCTTTGTTTCTGTGAAAGATCACTCAGTATTATAGACTCTAGTTCCATCCAAGTTGCTACAAAATTCATGATTTTGTTCTTTATAATATCTGTGTAATATTCCATCATAAATATGTACCGCATTTTTTTATCCAGTCCTCTTTTGATGGGCAGTATGGTTGGTTCCATGTTTTTGCTACTGTGAACAATGCTGCGATAAATATACATGTGGAGGTATCTTTTTTAGAGTGATTTGAGTTCCTCTGGGTATATTCCCAGTAGGGGGATTGCAGGGTAGTATGGAAGGTCAATTTTTAGATCTTTTAGGAATCGCCACACTGTTTTCCACAGAGGCTGTACTAGTTTACACTCCACCAACAGTGTAGAAGCGTTCCCTTTCCGCCGCATCCTCTCCAGTATCTGTTGTTTTCTGAGTTATTGATGATAGCCATCCTGACTAGAGTTAGGTGGTATCTCATTGTGGTTTTAATTTGCATTTCTTTGATGACTAGTGAGGCTGAGCATTTGTTCATGTATCTGTTGGCTGCTTGCATGTCTTCCTTTGAGAACTGTCTATTCATACCTTTTGCCCACTTTGTAATGAGACAGTTTGTTTTTATTTTTGTTTTTTGGCACATTTGAGTTCCTTGTAGATCCTAGATATTAGGCCTTTGTCAGACATACAGTTTCCAGTCTGTGGACTGTCTCCCCGTTCTCTATTTCTTTGGCTTTGCAGAAGCTTGTCAGTTTGATGAGATCCCACTTGTCTATCTTATCTATTATGGCATGGGCACTTGGGGTTCTGATCAGGAATTGGATGCCAGTTCCAATTTCCATAAGGGTGTCTCCTGCATTTTCTAAGGTTCTTATAGTTCGAGGTTTTACGTTTAGCTCTTTGATCCATTTAAAGTTGATTTTTGTGTATGGTGATAGGTAGGGATCTTGTTTTAATCTTCTGCATGTGGTCAGCCAGTTTTCCCAGTGCTACTTACTGAATTGGTTCTCCTCTCCCCAGTTGTTGGTGGTGGAGGCTTTGTCAAAGACGAGTTGCTTGAGAATTTGAGATTTTGCTTCTGGAATCTTTATCCTGCTCCATTGGTCTGTATGCATGTTCTTGTACAAATACCAGACTGTTTTGATAATTATAGCTTTATAATAGAGTTTAAAGTCTGGGAGTGTGATATCTCCTGCTCTGCTTTTTTTTTTGCTGAGGATTGTTTTGGCAATTCGTGGTCTTTTATGTTTCCATATGAATTCCTGTATTATTGTTTCCAGGTCTGAGAAGAATGCTGCTGGTAATTTAATGGGTATTGCATTAAACCTGTAGATTGCCTTGGGTAGGATGGACATCTTAACAATGTTGATTCTTCCAATTCATGAGCATGGAATATTTTTTCCATTTGTTTGTGTCATCTTTAATATCTTTGAGTAGTGTTTTATAGTTTTCATTGTAAAGGTCTTTCACGTCTCTGGTGAGGAAGATGTCAAGGTTATTTAATTTTTTTCTGGCTATTGTGAATGGGATTGTGCTTTTTATTTGGGTTTCCGTTTGTTTGTCGTTGATGTATAGAAATGCAACTGTCTTTTGCACATTGATTTTATACCCTGAGACTTTGCCAAAGTCCTTTATCAGTGCAAGGAAGTTTTTGACAGACTCTCTTGGATTTTCGAGGTATAGAATCATGTCATCTGCAAAGAGGGATAACTTGGCTTCCTCTTTTCCTATTTGGATACCGCTGATCTCCTTCTCTTATCTGATTGCTCTAGCTAAGACTTCCAAAACTATGTTGAAAGGGAGGGGTGAGAGTAGACATCCTTGTCTTGTTTCGGTTTTCAGAGGAAATGGTTCTACTTTCTGTCTGTTTAGTAGTATGCTGCCTGTGGGTTTCTTGTAGATGGCTCATACTATTTTGATGTATGTTCCATCTATGCCTAGATGTTTGGGAGTTTTTATCAGGAAGGGGTGCTGGATTTTATCAAAAGCTTTTCCCGTGTCTAATGATATAATCATGTGATTTTTGTTTTTACATCTGTTGATGTATTTTAGGGGGGTAAAAATATATTTTCCCTGCTTGATGCCTTGGCACTTTAGTGATTTATGCATAGATTACCTGTGCACCACACTCCCGTCTTAACAGACACCAAATTACTGCAAGTTGCTAAGTGATTACTTTCATATTTGAAAAATGATATGCTTCACATCAATACAATTATTTTAGTTTTTAGAAAAGACAAATGTCTAACACGCAGCTTACAAATATGACAATTCTGCATTAACACTGAAAGATTACACAACAGTTTTAGAAAACATATCGGTTATTTTCAAACAGCAAAATGACAAGGATCTACAACTACAGTTTAAGGCATATCCGCATATTTTAAAATTCAGAAATAGACAAAGTTCTAATGTTGTTTACCGCTTAATTTTCAATTTATGTAAAAAATTCCCTTTACACCTACATACAAATTAGACTTCACAGGTCCTAATTTCCTCTAAAGCGTCATCACCTATGTGCTCCATCGGTGCCACCAGGATTCATGGGAGCTGAGACTTACAATTCCAGACACTTGCAAACAGCAAAGCAAAGGGATCTGAATGCACAGCCTTGGGGCCCACACAGAGACAGGATGGCATGGGTCAGGAACAGCTGAAAGACCCTATTGACGGTGTGTGTGTGTGTGGAGCAGCTATGGACATGTCAAGAAAGCAAGGAACCCAGTCTGTTCATCTGAAGCACACAAGAGGTGCAGAGAGAAAGCGTTCCTGTTGGGGAGTTACAAAACAAAGAAAGATAATGAACATGTCCAGTGTTACATCAAATAATGCTCCTTGTCGGGGCACCCTTTTTAGACAAAACCTTGGCCAGCTAATAAAAAAACCTAAATGTGGAAAACCTAGTGTGAACTACCACTAAATTCTCCTAAATGCTTTTTCATGACATCCTGTGGCACACATAACTGTTCTGGGTGTCCAAAGATGGCCATTATGTTTGAATAAAAGATGTGGGAGGCCAATTAATGTTATCTAATACCTCCCCCCCAAAAGAGGTGACCACTGTCAGCAGTTAGCATTACCCTAAGATAAAAAAAATCAAGTGGTCATAAAGGCAGCCTGGCATAAAACTTTTGAAACTCTTGATTTTCTACAGTGGAAGGATAATTTCTTGTTCTAGTTTCATTTATATTGCCAGAATCAAGACCCCTCTGACATGTCCAGTGATGCTCATGACAGTGAGCAGAATACAGGCAGGGATTAGTAATTTCTGGCTTCCACAATGAGATCAAGAAATTGAATTTATGTGATTCTTGAGAAAATATAAACGTGACCATTTTAAATGTATTTAGGTTTCTTTTAAATAAAGGCTACTCAAACCATTACCCCCCTACCCCCCTACAAAAGAAAAAACATCCATTCATCCCATTTGTTTTCTCCAATTTAAAGAAGTCAGAAAGATCTCAAAGGTTTCTTACTACTGTACTTACATGCAAAGGCGAAAGCACATCCAATTAGATTTGAGGGTATCATTTACTCCATGCAGAGTCAAGGTCTACTGTGAAAAAAGGTAGATACAGAAAGAAAAAGGAAGAGCAGCGATAACAAACTAAACAGGACTGGGAGCAGTGGTAGAAAGAAGTTCAAAGCAACGCATCTCAAAAAGCCTCTATGTGTTTCTCTTGACTTTTTATTTTCTGTCTCTCCAATATGATTTTGCTGTGAAAAATTTAATACAAAAAAATCCAGTAAACAATCTTGGAATAAAAAAGTTAGGTGAATGCCTTTTGTAGTTAGGCTCATTTAAAAAAGTTTTAGTGATACAAGAAACAATTTAAAGTTGTACTTTCTGTTACAAGGCACAAAAATGCTCACGCAAGCAGGGGTTCGAACAAGCATACAACACAAATGTCCAAGCTTTTGTCTGGTGCACAGCGTAAGAGCAAATTCAGCCCATGGTTAGAACCAGCATGCCAGTTAAGATTTGGCTGCCCCCAGTGACCTCTGGACTAGAATTACTATAAAAACCAAAACCAAAACCAAAAATGCTGGACCAGGAGCTCCAAAGCCTGCAGTGGCCCCTATCGCTGCTGCTTCTAGTTCGGGCTTCAATAAAACTGATTTCCTTACTTTGCCTGATTCAGCCTAAATCAGTTCATGGAAGACCACTCCTTTCCCCTAAGTATGGGGGAGGACAAAGAGAAGGAAAATAAAATCTTGGTTGGAATCAAATAGAGACATTTTTTTTTAAGTGTGTGTCAGGGGAGGTGCAGCGTATTCTGTCCTGTTTACTTAACCTACAACTAGTGAAGGCCAGAAGGAAAAGGCAGAGGGGATCAGGGTTTGTGAGAAACGTTATCCTTTCAAGCAGGAAACAGGAGACTACAGTTAGAGAGAAAGCTGGGAGGATCTTAATAGGAAAAGAGGGAAAACAAGCAGATGGAAGGATAAGCATCAGGAAGGGATAGCACAGGAAAGAGATTAGGCATGGGGTGTATGTCCTGGCATGTGGGCTAGTCCTAATTCTCGATGAGGCGATGGCCTTGGACACCCAGAGCAGGGAGAGCTAGTCTGAGTCAGGAAAATTCCTCCAGGACAACTAGATTTGAAACTCCAGCCGTTCAATTTCTTCTTCCTTTTATTGCCAAATATTAGCAGGTGACTAAACAGGAACGCTTGTTGGGAAGTTAAATGTCTACTTCTTGACTCATGGGTGTGTTGTGTTCTTTCCCACTCCACCCTTAAACTGACAAGCTCCCTTCAAATTTGTGCTGCCATGGAGTTTATAGCACATTTTCTTTGTGAATTATTTTTGGAAATTTCCTCCTCATGGTGAGTGAAAAATGTGATTAGAAGTACCAGTATCCTGGAATCAGTTATGTTCCTCCCCCAAGCCCACTGAGAGCAAGTTTAGGTATACTTGCAGAAGATTCCTTATTGTAAGTAGTAAGTAGGCTATAGAAAACCCGTCATCCTTAGTGGAAGACTAATCTTTGAGATTGCTATCTGTGAGTGGATGAAGGATGCACCAGTACGTGTGAACACAATCACAGTTTTCTTATGCACAGTCTACTTCCCATTTGGCCAGGGTTTGAAGGCAAGCATTCAGGTGTGGTTTCAAACCATGAGGAGCCAGTCTGAACAGACCTGCGAGCTCAGGTCAAATAATGTTATTGACTAAAACAGAAACATCATATGCAAATACACAAGTCGTGTGTAATGCTTACCCATCATTCTGCCTACGTACAGATCTGTCAGGGCTCAGGGTGAGTATGGAGGAAAGACAGTGATTCAGGGACTGTGCAATCATGGAAATGAATTTGTATACCTAACCCTTAACTGTACCCCACAATATCATAATAAAAAATATTGAATAATAAAAAAAAAAGAAAGGGCTCTAAGAAGGCATGAATAGGGAGAAGGGAGAGGAGGAGTCATGGAGAAGAGAAGAAACTGAATGGTACAAGCTCTGTGGACATCAGGGTCAACTTAGGGCACAATTAGCTGTGGACAGAATAGAACTTCAGTCTAATCTTTTCCCACTTGCATCTCCTCAGACCTCATTTTCTTCCATTTCTCCTTCATATCCTTTTTTTTTTTTTTTAAGAAAGAAAACACAAGCTGCTGTCATGGCCATTCAGGCTTTTAGTTGAGCTGCAGAGGCGGTGAGAAGGTTTCATGTCAGTCGTACAGGCAGCACTATGCCCCATGCTCCTCAGTCCAGAACCACACACAAGTAACAGGCTGCTTCGTGCCGCCATTAGGAACACATAACAAGCAGGTCACTGACTCTCCAGAAACAAAGTCCAGCTGCACAGGGCTTCTGTTGTTATTCCCTTGTTCTATCATTGGCCACCACCCCACAACATTCAGTAAGATGAGTTAATAGTTATTGGTGTTTGAGGAAGGGTAAAAAATAAAATAAAATAAAATAAAACTAAAGAACACACATGGCAGAAATACAATATTACTGCAAAAGCAGGTGAATGCGGGAACATCCTTGGCTTGCCAGGCTTTATGTGAAGCTTGCATTTTTCTTATCCTTGTCTTTCTTGGTTTGCTGGGCCCCTGCTTGCTGGGCCTGGGACTGCAGTAACTGAGCTGCAGCTTTCTTCTTCTGAAAGTTGTTCACCTCCTCCTCCAGTTTCTTCTTCTTGTCTTCTACTTTTTTCTTGTCCTTGTGTGTCCGCTTCAGGAGGTCAAACTTCTCTTGAAGCTCTTTCTCTGCCTCTTTCAGTTCAGCTTCTTTCTCCTTCACTCTCATGACAAACATCTGTCTCATTTCTTCTTCTTTCTTCTGCAGTTCTCCCAGGAATTAGTTCCTTTTTGCTTCGTATGTCTCCTGGAGGCTGAAGGGCTTGCTGTCGGGGTCATTGTCCTTGAACCCCATCTCCTCGAGCTTGCAGCGGGATACAATTCATAATGGCAGGCATGGGTCTGTTCTCGCAAGTCCTCCATATTCACATGGATCAGCATCTTCCACAGTTTCACAAAATCACAATGGTTTTCATTCTCAACCTGCACCACATCCCAGGGGTACTGCCTGGCCTTGGCCATCTTGTTGCCAATCTTCACCTCTTCGGTGCTGCCGACTACTGCAAACGGGAGATGGACACATATTGTTGCATTAATCTCTGCCGCTGTTTCTTCATCAGTGGGGAACAGATATATCTGGACCCCATTGCTGACTAGTTCTGTCATGATCTTACTCTTGAATTTGTGCAATTCATTCTTAGCAATGATGTCAGCCTTGGCAATTATTGGAATGATGTTCACCTTACTGTCCAGCTTTTTCATGGTGACCAGATCCAGGGACTTCAGAGAATGTCCAGCAGAGGCAATAAAGTAGAGACAGGCATGGATCCTCATGTTGTGGTAGTTGAAGAGAGAATGTTTAATCTTCAATTCCTCCTGCAGGTAGGCCTCAAAGTGGGCATCAATGTATTCCACTATTGGCTTATAGCTGTCATCTTTATTTATCTGGTCTCCAAATTCCACAGTGTCAATGATGGTTAACTTCAGTCACACACTGGTTTCCTGGAGCTCGTAACTTCTGGCTTTTAATCGGACACCTGGTTCATTGTGAGTACCTGGGTCACTTTCAAACTTGGCGTTGAACAAAGTGTCCATTAACATGGATTTGCCAATGCCAATCTTGCCAACACACAGGATGTTGAAACAGAAGCCCTGAGAAGTCGATTTGTTGACCAGCTGGTCAGGGAGACTGTCAAATCCAACATGGCCAGAAAGGTACAAGTTTCGAAGCTCTTCATTGGACAGTCTCCCCACTGCCACCGCCATCGCGGCTGCACCCGGGTGCTCCCCACTGATGCTGCTGCCAGCTCTGGGGCCCCGGCTGGCCTCCCCCGCGCCTCCTTTGTGGCTGCGCCCTGCTTGTGCCGGCGGCATCTGCTGTTGATGTATTTAATTACATTTATGGTCTTATAAATGTTGAACCAGCCCTGCATCCCAGGGATGAAGCCTGCTTGGTCATGGTGGTTGAATTTTGAGATGTGTTGTTGAATCCGGTTTGCTAGGATCTTGTTGAGAATTTTAGCATCTATGTTCATCAAAGATATTGGTCTGCAGTTCTCTTTCTTTTTTGGATCTTTACCCGGTTTGGGTATCAATGTGATGTTAGCCTCATAAAATGATTTGGGGAGAGTTCCATCTTTCTCAATTGCCTGGAATATTTTCAGTAAGATTGGTATCAGCTCCTCCTTAAATGTTTTATAGAATTCTGCTGGAAAATCATCTGGTCCAGGGCTTTTTTTTAATAGGTAATTTTCTTATGACATAGTCAATTTTCTGGATTGTTATTGGTCCATTTGGGATCTCGATTTCTTCTTGTTTCAACTTGGGGAGGTTGTGTGATGTCAGAAAGTTCTCCATTTCCTATAGGTTTTCAAGTTTATTTTCATATAAGTGTAGATAGTAGTTTCTAATAATAATCTTGTATTTCTTCAGGCCAGTTGTGACTTGATCTTTTGCATTTCTGATTGTGTTTATTTGGGCTTTTTTTCTCTTTTTCTTGGTCAGTCTAGCTAGGAGACCATCAATCTTGATTATCCTTTCAAAGAACCAGTTTTTCGTTTCATTGATTTTTTGTATTATCTTTTTGTGTTCTATGTCTCTAATTTGGGTTTTTATTTTGGTAATCTGGATTCTTCTGCTGAAGTTAGGGTTTTGGTGGTCCTGATTTTCCAGCTCCCTTAGGTGGTTTGTTAGGCTGTTAACTTGTGATCTTTCCATTTTCTTCATGTTTGTTCATAGAGACATAAAGTCCCCTCTTATACTGCTTTCGTGGCATCCCAGAGATTTTGGTAAGATGTTTCTTCATTTCATTTGTTTCCAAGTATCTTTTAATCTCTGTTTTGATTTCAATGTTGACCCAGGAGTTGATTAGCATTATGCTGTTTAGTATCCATTTCTTTGTGGGTTTTGGGGAAACTTGTTGGTGTTGATATTTATTTTTATTCCACTGTGGTCTGAGAAGGTGCATGGCAGAATTTCAATTTTATAGAATT
>CAUYQG010081473.1:0-30911 GCA_963574415.1 Tarsius wallacei | reverse complement strand
AATCCCGCGCCTTGGGAGGCTGAGGTGAGTGGATTGCCTGAGCCCGCGGGTTCGAGACCCGCCTGGGCAGGCGAAACCTCATCTCTACAATAAATCAAAAAAATCAGCTGGGCGTGGTAGCGCACGCCTGTAGTTCCGGCTACTCGGAAGGCTGAGGCGGAAGGATTGCTGGAGCCCAGCAGGTCGAGGCTGCGGTGGCCGAGAGCAGCCACTGCACTCCAGTCTGGGCAACGGAGTGAGATGCCAACTCAAAAAAAAAAAAATTAAAAAAAAATTAATAATAATAGGGGGAACTTCAACACCCCACTCTCAGCATTAAACAGATTATCTAAATAATAAAATCAAAGAAACATTAAATTTAAACTGGACATTAGGCCAAGTGACCTTAACAACAATTTACAGACATTTTATCCAACAGCTACAGAATACATATTATTCTCATCAGCACATGGAACATTGGTCTATCCAGGAGAGAGCATCTATTAAGCCACAAAACAAGTCTCAACAAGTATTTTTAAAAATCAAAATCATGTCAAGTATCTTCTCAGACCACAATAGAATAAAAGTAGAAATCAGCAAGAGGAACACAGAAAGCTATATAAATACATATAAATTAGACATGCTCCTAACCATGCCATCCATCGAAGCTGGACTGGATTAAAAAATGTGGTTCATATACACATTGGAATATTATGCAGCCATAAAGAAGGACAAACATATGAACTTTACAGCAACTTGGATGGATTTAGAGTCTATCATACTCAATGATCCATCACAGAAACAAAGAACAGAGTACAATATGTTTTCACTCATAAGCAGACCTTGAACCATTATCACAATGCTATAAGAAAGGGATTGGCAGTATAGGAAAACTTTCAGGGGAGGGCTGAGATTGGTAGTTGAGGGAAACTGCCAGGGGAGGGAGGGGTACACCTCATCAACAAGGGTACCTGCATAATAAACATTTGTATGCCTAACCCTGAATTTTACCCCACATCTTTAAAATAAAGGAAAAAAAATAAAAGAAATTCGACATGTTCCTGAACAACCACTGAGTCAATGAAGAAATTCGGAGGAAAAGACAATATTTGGAAACAAATGAAAATGAAAACACAAAAGCCAAAACCTATGAGAACAGCAAAATCAATGTGAAGAGGAAGTTTATAGCAATGAATGCATACATCAAAAAGTAGAAAGATTTCAAATAAACAATCTAATGTTGCACCTCAAGTAACTAGAAAAGCAATAACACGTCAAACCCAAAATTAGTAAAAGGAAAGAAATAATATCAGAGCAGAACTAAACAAAATAAAGACTAGAAGTACAGAGGATCAACAAAATGAAAAGCTGTTTTTTTTTAAAGATAAAATTTTAAAACCACTAGCTGGACTAACCAAGAAAAGAAGAGCAGACCCAAATAAACAAAATCACAAACAAAAAGATAAGACATTACAATTAATCTATAAAAATACAAAATATTATTATGGACTATTGTAATCAACTATACACTAACAAACTAGCAAACCTAGATAAAAAGATAAGATAAATTCAGAATCATACCAATATTGAGTGTGGAAGAATTTGAAAACCTAAACAGACCAATAATGAGCAACAAGACTGAATCAGTAATTAAGGTCTCCCAGCAAAGAAAAGGTCAAGACCAGTAGGCTTTACTGCTGAGTTCCACCGAACATATACAGAACTAACACCAGTTATCCCCAACTATTTCACAAATTTGAAAAGGAGATGATTCTCCTTACCTCATTCTACAAGGCCAGCAACACCCTGATATTATAACCAGACAAGGACACAACTACAAACAAAAACTATACAGGTCAATAGCTGGAGCTTTGATGAACACAATTGCAAAACTCCTCAACAAAATGCTAGCAAACCGAAGACAACAGCACATCAGTAGGATAATACACCATGATCCAGTGGGATTTATCCCAGGGATGCAAGTATGGTTCAACATATGCACATCAATAAGCATACCACATCACATTGACAGAATTAAGAGCAAAAATCATATGATCTAAGTACATACAGATAAAGCATTTGATAAAATTCAACAGGCTTTCATGACAAAAATAACTCTCAATAAATTAAGCCTAGAATAAAAATACATAACCATAGCAAAGGCCACACATGACAAACCCACAGCTAACATCATACTGAATGAGGAAAAACTGAAAACCTTTCCTCTAAAGAACTGGAAGAAGACAAGGATGCTCACTATCACCACTTTTATTCAGCATAGTAGCGGAGTCCTAGACAGAGCAATTAGGCAAGAGAAAAAAATAAAAGGCATCTAGATTGGAGAAGGAGAAGAGGAAGTCAAATTGTCCCCCTTTGCTGATGACATGATCTTATACTTAGAAAAAAACAAAACTCCCCCAAGAAACACTAAAAAGGGATAGACAAATTCAGTAAGGTTACAAAAAATACAAAATCAGCATATAAAAATAGTGTTTTATACACCAATGATGAACAACTGGCTGAAAAACCAATAAGGCAAATCCATTTGAAATAGCTACAAACAAATGCCTAGGAATAATATAACCAAAGAGGTAAAAGACCTCTGCAATAAAAAGTACAAAACACTGAAAAATGTTGAAGAGGACACAAATGGAAAGATATCCCATGCTCATGAATTGAATGAATGAATATTGTTGAAATAACCACACTACCCAAAGCAATCTACAGATTCAGTGCAACTCCTATCAAAGTACTAATGAAATTTTTCACAGATATAAAAGAAACAATCCTAAAATTCACATGGAACCAGAAAAGAACACTTATAGCTAAACAATCATGAGCTAAAAGAAGAAAGCTGGAGGCATCACAATACCTGACTTCAAAATATATCACAAGGCCATAGTAATCAAAGCAGCATGGTGTTGGGATAAAAACAGATACATTGTCCAGTGGAACAGAATAAAAACCCCAGAAATAAAAATCCACATATTTATAGCCAACTAATTTTTGACAAATATGCCAAGAATACACATTGAAGAAAGGACATCCTCTTCAATAAATAATGCTGGAAAAATTATATATCCATATAAAGAAGAATGAAACTAGAAACCTATCTCTCACCATAAAAATCACTCCAAATGGATTAAAGATCAAATGTAAGACCCAAAATTATAAAAATTCTAAAAGAAAACATACAGAAAATGATCCAGGACATTGGTCTTGGCAAAGATTTTAGGCTAAGACTCAAAAAGTACAGACAACAAAAGCAGAAATAGACAAATGGGACAATATTAAACTATAAAGCTTCTACACAGTGAAGGAAGCAATCCACAGAGTGAAGAAACAACCTGTTGAATGGAAGAAAATGTTCACAAACTATTTTTCCAACAAGGGACTAATATCTAGAATATATAAGAACTCAACTCAATAGAAATAATAATTCCATTTAAAAGTGGGTAAAGAATATAAACAGACATTTCTCAAAAGAAGACCTACAAATGGTCAATAGATAGATGAAAAAATGTTCAACATCACTAATCATCAGGAAATTGCAAATCAAAACTACAAGATATCATCTCACTCCAGTTAGCTATTATCAAAAGACAAAAAATAACAGATGCTAATAAGGATGTGGAAAAAAGGAACCTCTTATACACTGTTGGTGGGAATGTAAATTAGTACAACCATAATGAAAAACAATGTGGAGATTTCTCAAAAAAAAAAAAAAAGAAAGAAAGAAATAGAATTTCCATATGAGCCAGCAATTCTCTATTGGATATTTATCCACAGGAAAAGAAATCAGTATATCAAAGGGATATTTGAACCCCCATGTTTATTGCAGCATTATTCACACTAGCCAGGATAGGGAATCAACCTAAATATCCATCAACAGATAACTGGATAAAGGAAATGTGGTACACATTCACAACTAAACACAATTCTGCCATAATAAAATAATAAAATCATGTCATTTGCAGCAACATGAATGGAACTGGAGATCATTATGTTAAGTGAAATAAATCAGGCACAGAAAGTCAAACATCACATGTTCTTTCTTATATGTGGGAGCTAAAAAAAATTGAACTCATGGAGAAAGAGAGTAGAGTGATAGACCTCAGAGACTGGGAAAAATATGTGTGTGTGTGTGTGTGTGTGTGTGTGTGTGTGTGTGTGTGGTGGGAGTGGGAAGAGGTTGGCTAATGGGTACAAACATATAGATAGAAGAAATAAGAGTAAATGTTGACAGCAGAGGAGGGTGACTATAGTTAACAACAATGTCGCTTATATTCAAAATCGCTAAAAGAGAGGACTTAAAATGTTTCCAACACAGAAATGGTAATATGTGAGGTGATGGATACTCTAAAAACCTCAACTTAATTATTACACGTCCTATGCGTGTAACAAAATAATACAGGTACCCTATAAACATATACAAGTATTATATATCAAAAAGTTAAATCTGGGATTCTGGATTAAGATGGCCAATATAAACCAGCTAGAATGAGTTTTCCCACAGAGTAAACCAAAATGGAGAAATTTTACCCAGCACCCAGAGAGGAACAAATCCAGCAGCATGCTCTACAAGTCTACTGAGGAGTGATGATAACCACTAAGAGCAAAAAAGAAGAAAAAAAATCCACTGACTGGAGTTGGAACTGGCCAGACTCTCACCTGTACCACCACAGTCCACCAGAGCCTCCAGACATAGTGGGGAAGATGAGTGATGGGAATTTGGGAGTTCTGTGCTCCTACCTTAAACTTTCAGGCCTCCCTGTGACTTGTGGGACCCCAGTCCATCACAGAAAACTTCTTGATCCACAGCCATGCTCTGCCATGGAGTGGTACAGGAAAAAAGTCTTGAGCAGCGCCAGTCACCATTTCCCAGGAACTCAACTCTTGCAGGGAAAAGTGACTGATTTCTATTAGCTTGAAAGGCAGTGGGCCCCAAGGGCAAATTCCCCGCTACTGACAGTTCCGGGCTAGGTGGGTTGCCTGAGAAAAACCTGAGGCCCTGAAGCTGGCTGCCCCATGACATTCAGATGGCAGATTGTCCAAGGCCAAGGTGGGAGCCAGGTGGGATGTATTACCACAGCAGCTTCTCACTCCCCTTGTGAAATCTTCTGTGTCTGCTCTGCACAACAGCATTACCCCAGTGGCCTTGGACTCCCTCCTAATCCCCACTGAAGCAGCTAAGAGTGCAAATTGTGGGGTGCTTGATCTCCTTTCCCCCATACTCTCTCAAAGGCTTAAAACAGACAGAAAACTTGGGAAATCCCCAGAGACCTGCCCTCGTCCTAGGCTGGCTAGGCATTTTCTTGGAGCAACACTTGCCAGGGAGAAACCCTACAGCCACCACCATAGCTGGATTTCTCCCACAAGTACCACCACCTGGCCGAAGGTCAACAGTACAGACAACCACATAGGTTACAATACCTCAGGTTTCAGGAAGGCCTGATTTCAAATGCCAGGTAACCACACTTTCCAAGCTACTCTGGCCACTCAGGATACCATGAGCAATTGCAGGTACATAGCACAGGGCTGTCACAATGGGCAATTGAGAAACTCACCACACCAAGGCTATATATAATCAAGGGAACCCTACAGTGCCTATATTAGCTCCCTGCCAACCTCAGACAAGAAGAAATCATCTACCCAAATGAGAAAGAACCAGAAAAATAATTCTGACAATATGAAAAAACAGAGTTCTCCAACATCCCCAAAAGACCACACCAAGTCTTTTGCAATGAACCATAACCAAAATGTAATTTTTAAAATTCCAGACATAGGATTGAAAAGGTTGATGATAAAATTGATCAATAAACTTCAGGAGAAAATTGAAAACCAAAATAAAGATATGGAAAAAAATATTCAGTACATGGATGAAAAATCCTTCAAAGAGATAGACAACTTTTAAAAAAGCTGAAATTCAGAAATGAAAGAAGCATTTAGGGAACTACAAAAAGCAGTGGAAAGTTTTGACAGCAGACTAGAAAAAGCAGAAGAAGGAATCTCAGAACATGATGATAAGGCTTTTGAATTAACCCAATCAGACAACAATTAAAAAAAAAAAAGAATAAAGAGACCAGAACAAAGTCTTCAAGAAATAAGGGATTATAAAAACAGTTCAAATATAAGAATCATAGGTGTTTCTGAGGAATAAGATAAAGCAACAGGTTTGGAAAACCTATTTGAGGGAATAATGGAGGAAAACTTTCCTGGTCTTGCCAGAGGTTTAAATATTCAGATATAAGAAACCCAAAGAACCCTCAGAAGAGTAACTGCATAAAAGTTATTCCCAAGGCATGTAATCTTCTGACTATGCAAAGTTAATGTGAAGGAAGGAATTTTGAGAGAAGTGAGACAAAGGCATCTAATTACTTACAAAGATAAACCTATTGGACTAACAACAGATTTCTAAGAAGAAACCCTACAAGCCAGAAGGGATTGGGGTCCCATCTTAAATCTCTTCAAACAGAATAATGGTCAGCCAAGGATTTTGTGTCCTGCAAAACTAAGCTTCATTACTGAAAGAGAAATGAAGTCCTTCGCAGTCAAGCGAACACCACGGGAATTTGTCACCACTACACCAGCTCTATAAGAAATAGGACTTCTAAATACCGAAAAAAAATATCAAAATACACCAGTAGAAAAACGCTGGAAATCATAAAGTTTACAGGCTTTATGGAACATCAACACAATAGAGAAAATAAACAAAGCAAGCAACAAGATAACAACCAGTATGATGAATAGAATAGTACCTAACATATAATTATTAACTCTAATCATAAATGGTCTCAATGTTCCCCTAAAAAGATACAGAATGGCAGAATGAATTTAAAAACACACAATCCAATATCTGCTGCCTTCAAGAGAACCACTTAACTTATAAAAACTCCTATAAACTCAAGGTAAAGGGGTGGGGAAAAATATTCCATGCAAGTGTAAACCAAAAATGAGCAGGAGTAGTCATTCTCAAAAAGAGACTTTAAATTAACAACAGTAAAAAAAAGTCAAAGATGGCTATTGTATAGTGATAAGGGGATCAATCCAATGAGAAGACATAACAATTTTAAATATATTTGCATCTAACATGAGAGCTCTTAACTTTATAAAACAAATGTTACTAGACATAAAAAAGAGTTAGACAGTGGTACAATAATAGTGGGAGACTTCAACACTCCACTGACAGCAATAGACAGCTCATCAAGGCAGAATGTCAACAAAGGATAATTGGTTAAACAGGACTCTGGAGGAATTGGATATCTACAGAATATCCATGCCCAAACTACAGAACATACACTTTTCTCTTTAGGACATGAAACATTCTTCTAGATAGACCATATGATAGGCCATAAGTCAATTCTCAATAAATTTTAAAAAATCAAAATTATATCAAGCACCATCTCAGGTCTCAGTGGAATAAGACCAGAAATTAACACAAAGAAGAACTCACAAGACCAAACAAAAACATGGAAGGTAAACAATTTACTCCTGAATGATCTTTGGGTCAACAATGAAATCAAGTGGAAATTTCAAAATTCCTTGAAATGAATGACAACAATGAAAGAAGTTATCAAAACCTCTGGGACATAGCCAAAGCTGTGCTCAGAGGAAAATTTATAGTGCTTAAGGCCTACATTACTAAAACTGAAAAATCACATATTGACAACCTAACATCACACCTCAAGGAACTAGAAAAGCACAAACAAACTAAGACCAAAGCTAGCAGAAGAAAATACATAATGAAGATCAGAGTAGAACTAAATGAATTGAAATAAATAAAGCAAAACAAAAGATCAATGAAACAAAAAGTTGGTTCTTTGAAAAGATAAACAAAACTGATAGACCACTAGCTAGATTTATTAAGAAACGAAGAGAGACGACTCAAATAAGCTCAAACAGAAATTTTAAAAGAGACATTACAACCGATATGACAGAAATTCAAATGATCATCTGAGACTATTATGAATACTCTAAGCAAACAAACTAGACAATCGGGGAAATGAATAAATTTTTGGAAATCTACAACCCCTCCCCCCAACCTTGAATCAAGAAGAAATAGAAACCGTGAACAGTCCAATAACAAGTAGCAAAACTGAAAGAGTAATTAGAAGTATCCCAACAACAACAACAACAACAAAAAAAGTCCAGGATCTGATAGACTCACAGCTACATTTTACCAGACCTTCAAAGGAGAATAATTGGTACCTATTTTACTGAAGTTATTCCACAAGAATGAAGAGGAAGGCAAACTTTCTAACTCATTCTATGAAGCCAGTATCATTCTTATACCAATGCCAGGAAAAGACACAACGAAAAAAGAAAACTAGGGACAAAAATCCCTTATAAACACAGATGCAAAATCTTCAATAAAATATTTATCAAACTGAATTCAGCAGCATATATATATATGTATACATACATACATATACATACATAATGACTAAGTGGGTTTTATCCCAGGGATGCAAGGGTGGTTCAACATATGCAAGTCAATAAATGTGATCCACTACATAAACAAAAAGCATATGATCATTTCAATAGATGCAGAAAAAGCATTTGGTAAAATCCAGCATCCCTTCATGATAAAAACCTCTAGCAAAGTAGGCTTGGAGGGAACATTCCTCAAAATAATAAAAGTTATATACAACAAACCCAAAGCCAATGTCATCCCAAACAAAAAAAAGTTGAACACATTCCCCCTCAGAACTAGAACAAGGCAAAGATGCCCACTTTCTTTCCTTCTTTTTCTGAGTCGGAGTCTCACTCCATTGCCCAGGCTGGAGTGCAGTAGCATGCTCACGGCCACAGCAACCTCAACCTGCTGGGTCTAGGTAATCCTTCCACCTTAGCCTTCCAAGTAGGCAGAACTACAGGTGCTCACAACCATGCCTGGCTAATTTTTTGACTTATTGTAGAGATGAGGTCTCACCAAGTTACCCTGCCTGGTCTCAAACTCCTGGACTGAGGCAATCTTTCTGTCTCTGCCGCCCAAATTGCTGGGATTACAGGCATGAGCCACCACACCTGGCCAAGCATGCCTACTTTCACCACTATTATTCAACATAGTACTGGAAGTCCTAGCCAGAGCAGTCAGGCAAGAAAAAGAAATAAAGTGTACTCAAATTGGAAAAGAAAAAAAAAATTAAACTGTCTCTCTATGTCAACGATATAGTCTTATAGCTGGAGAACCCTAAAGACTCCTCCAAAGACTCCTGGACTTGATAAATGAATTCAGTAAAGTTTCAAGATAAAAAATCAACACACACATATCAGTACCACTACTATACACCAATGCAAACAAGCTGAGAATCTAATAAAAAACTCAATTCCATTTATAATAGCAACCAAAAAGCTAAAATACCTAAAAATATATTTAACCTAGGAGGTAAAAGATCTCTACAAGGAGAACTACAAAACTCCAATGAAAGAAATTGCAGAGGACACATACATAACGAGAAACATCCCATGCCCATTGATTGAAAGAATCAACATTATTAAAATGACCATATTACTGAAAATAATCTACAGATTCAATGCAATTTCTATCAAACTACCAATGTCATTTTTAACAGAATTAGAAAGAAAATCCTAAAATTCATATGGAGCCAAAAAATGGCCAGGGTAGCCAAAGAAATCCTAACCAAAAATAAAGCTAGAGGCATCACATTTTCTGACTTCAAATTATACTACAAGACTGAAGTAACCAAAACAGCATGGTACTGGTACAAAAGCAGACACATAGACCAATGAAACAAAATAGAGAATCTAGAAATAAACCCAAATGCCTACAACCAAATGATCTTTGACAAAGCAGACAAAAACATACACTGGGAAAATTGACAACCTGTTCAACAAATGGTGCTGGGAAAATTGGACAACTACATGCAGAAAAATAAAACTTTTGGCCCCTTTCTCCCCCTATATACAAAATTAACTCAAGATAGATTAAAGACTTAAATGTAAGACCTAAAATCATAAAATCCTAGAAGAAAATCTAGGAAAAACTCTTCTGGACATAGGAATAGGCAAATAATTTATGCTAAAACTCAAAAGCAAATCAAACTAAAACAAAAATAGATAAGTGGGGCTTAATTAAACAAAAAAGCTTTTGCACAGCAAAAGAAGTAATCGACAAAGCAAACTGGCAACCTACAGAATGGGAGAACATAGCCATAGACTATACATCTGATAAAGGACTAATATTCAGAATCTACAAATAACTCAAACAAATCAGCAAGAAAAAAGCAAATAACCCTATTAAAATGTGGGCAAATGACATGAACAGCCACCTCTCCGAAGAAAATACACAAATGGCCAACAAACATACGAAAAAAATGCTCAATATTACTCATAATCAGGAAAATGCAAATTAAAACCACAATGAGCTATCACTTTATACCAGTCAGAATGGTCATTATTAAAAAATCAAAAAACAATAGATGCTGGTGTGGACGCAGAGAAAAGAGACCACTTACACACTATTGGTGAGAGTGTACATTAGTACAACCACTATGAAAAGTGGCATGGCGATTACTCAAAGAACTAAAAGTAGATTTGCCATTTGATCCAGTAATCCTACTACTAGGTATCTACCCTACGGAACAGAGGTAGTAATATAAAAAAGAAACCTGCATCCGCAGGTTAATCACAATAGAATTCACAATTGCAAAGATGTGGAATCAACCAAAGTGCCCATCAACCGATCAATGGATAATGAAAATGGGATATAAGCAGACCCTGAACATTTATCATAATACTATAAGAAAGGGATTGGCAGTAGCAGGATACTGCCGGAGTGGGGGGTGGGGCTCGACATCAATAAGGGTACCTGATCCCAAACCACACAAAGTGGAACCGAAGGCAGGTCAAACTTTACCTGTATGACAACCACTTGTAAACCTAATCCTGAATTGTACCCCACATCTTTAAAATAAAATAAATTTTTTAAAAAAGAAAATTTTAATCTGGGTACTAAACTACCTTTCAAAAGAGATTTATCAATGCTATTTATCAGCACTGTGTGAGAATGCCATTTTCCTCACCTTTGCCAACACTGGTTATTATTTTTTAAATAAAGTTTCAGTATAATTAGAAAAAAAAAGCAAATGTGCTATATATACTCCATGGAATACTATGCAGCCATAAAAAAGAATGAAATCATGTTCTTTGCAGCAACATGGATGGAGCTGGAGATCATCATTCTAAGTAAACTGACTCAGAAAGAGAAAACCAAACACTGCTTCTCATATGTGGGAGCTAAACAATCACAAAGGTGGAAATAAGAGACACCGGGGACACCAATTAGGCAAGATAGGGAGGAGGGTTTAAAGTTTAGAAACTAACTACAGGGCACAATGTTCACTATCTGGGGAATAGGCCACCTGAGATCCAATCTCCACCACTACCCAATATGTCCATGTAATGAATACTCATGTATAACCCTAAATCTAAGATAAAAAATAAAAACTTAAAATTTAATAAGTTAAATAAAAAAAGTCAGATATTGATAATTTTATATGATTCATCCTAATATATATCTTATATAAAATATCATATATTTCATTTAATATAAACATAAATATTTATTATATAAAGTTGGAATTATCCTTGAAAGAGTGAGGAGAGCCAGATTTGTTAGATGGTAAATATTTCTATGATTGTCAACACAAATGTGTCCATTTTAGGGCTATTCGGGTAGTTCATAAAACCAGCAGAGCAACCTCTAGCCCTTCAGCCCTTTGCAATGGCTGTGCCCCGTGCCTAGTACTGTACACTGTTCCCGCAGATATCCACAGAACTCACTGGCAGTTAACATTCTTCATGTATCTGTTCAAATAGGTTGGGAGTGAGGAAATTAACTGTTTCTTAGAGTGATTCCAGAACTGATTGGACAAAGACATCAGAGAGTTAATATCCCTCCCTCATGATCTCCAGAAGCTGCTCTCAGACCCTGAGCACTTTCCTTCCTTCCCCCACCCCTAAACTCATTTCTGTAGTCCACCTGGTGAACTCCAGCCTCCCTCAGGTCAGTGTCAAGAAGGGATGGTGATGAAAGAGGGTGTCTCTCCTTCTCACTTCCAGTGACAGCCCTCCTCTCTCCTCTCACCACGTATATTTTTCTGGACCTGTATTACCTGACTGGTGCAGTTTTGGGGTACCTGGAAGTGCAGGTTGGCTCAAGTGCCCTTGAGGAGGAAGTGCTTATTATGCCAATGGCACAGTGAAGTGCCAGTTATCAATGACCTTCAAAAGGTCATTCTATGAACTCTGTGGGCTGAGGGAGGACGGGAGCCCTCAGGATACTGGTGGACCTGGGAAGTGCCTGGGGAGCTAGGGGGAAGGGCAAGGGTGACTGGGAGGTGCAGTGCCAAAGGGCTGCTCAAGGGGGCGCCACCACTGCCAAGCTGTCTCAGCCTTCCCTGTCAGGGAAATGACAAAGTTCAGAGGGCTTCCTAGGTACAGTCTGCATCGGTATAGCATCAGTGCCTTAATTATAAAAAAATTCTGCTATTCACCCAGTATGTTGGTCGAGCCTTTTCACCTCTGGGAAATGGATATGGATACAGTATATTCCATAATGTTACTATGTGCTTTTAGGTTAATGTTAGAAGATTAAATATATGTAACTGTACCCAAGTACTGACTATCTTCACAGTGAAAGTGGCATAACCTAGTATATTTGTAATTCTACTGTTTGTGGGTATATTAATACCATAACGCTATATTAGTTAACCAGGAAGCACCACCAGAAAGGCTTGTGTTATGCTTTACTTTTTTGTAATTCAAGATAATTACTGTGTACCATTATTTGTGTGAATATTATTATTAGTTTTGTAAATTAATTATTTCACCTTGAGATAAAGTATTATAAGTAAGGTCATCATTAAATGACCATATCATTAATCATTATTATAATCAATACCACCATTGTATTATTATGTATACCATAATCATTAATTATAAGTATAGTAAGTGCAACACAGTTTTAATTAATAATTTAGCAATAAATATAATTAATAAAAATGTATTTATATATTGTTAAAGAACCCTGGTGTTCCCTTTTCATCTTGTCAGAATCAGGAAAAGTGAGGTAAAATCTTAATGCAGTTACTTGCACTATCCCAATACAGTACTAAAAAAAAAAGAAAGTATGTAAAAACTATAGTAACTAACATTCTGGTAGTGCTGGTGTGGTCTTTTCTCCTCTGAAAAATGGTTAATGTTATCATTATTATTATTGCTAATGTTATTTTAGTATCAATTCCAATAATAGATACCATATAAGAATAATGGTGTTCTCTGCTTCTAACTGTTCAATTAAAATGATTTGGGGATATCGGTAATTTATATTACATTGATATTAAACTCATAATTAATACTACTCCTGAGAATCTTGGCATGCATCCATAAAATTGATTTAATTATGAAGCATTACTAATATTACTATTTTTATTTACATTAGTACTGTAAGTGCAATTAATGCTATTAAGAAGAAGGAGAAGCCAAGCTCGGCGGCTCAGCCTGTAATCCCTCACCTGGGGAGGCTGAGGTGAGTGGATTGCCTGAGCCCGCAGGTTCGAGACCCGCCTGGGCAACTTGGCGAGACCTCATCTCTACAATAAATCAAAATATCAGCCGGGCGTGGTAGCACGCGCCTGTAGTTCCAGCTACTTGGAAGGCTGAGGTGGAAGGATTGCCGGAGCCCAGCAGGTCAAGACTGCGGTGGCCGGGAGCGGCCACTGCACTCCAGTCTGGGCGACAGAGTGAGACTCCAACTCAAAAAAAAAAAAAAAAAAAGAAGAAGGAGAGTTTCTTGAAATTAGTAAGAAATTCACGCTTTATAGGGTTTTTGTCAAGTTTAAATGACTTAGAACCTGGTAAGTAATAGTCATAATGATAGTGATAATAATATTAATAATATGAAAGTTTCTTAACTCCTTACTATGTATCAGGTATTGCTTTAAGTGCTTTACATACACTGACTCATTTAATCTTCACAACAACTTTATGATATAGGTATTACAAATACACCCAGTTTACATTTGAGCAAACTGAGTCAGAGATTAAATGTCTGGCCTGAGGTCCCACAACCAGTTTGAGTTCAAGTCTCGTTCTTTTAACCACTACTACACTCATGGATATTGATAGGAATAATTATCATACGTAACTATTATTTTTATCTAAGACATAGCAATCTTATTGTTATGTCAGTGAAGAATGAGGGTTTCTTACTTGCTCATTCATAAAACAGTCACAGGCATGGAAAAAAGCTATATTGGAGGTGCTGATGTTAGGAATACAGCCAGGGAGTACAGGGTGTAATGTGTAATGTTCCCCTCCTAATGTTGCCAGCAGACTCAGATTAAGCAACTAAGGTCAAAAGCACTTGATAGAGTGTTGGCACACAATAAATGTTTCTCAAAGATCTTTTGATATGGCTCTTAGCTTCCTAGTAGCCCAAGTAAAAAGAGTAAGCAAAATTTAAAAAGAAAAATAAAAAAGAACAATACTGTTCCTGGTGCTGAAGAAGTAAATGCTTTATTTTTTCTATCCAGCTGTGGTACCACTCTCTTAATCTTCATCCACCCATCCTGCCTTCCCTGCCAACAGCCTGTTGTTTATGGCTGTTTATGAAGCCAGCATTCAACACTACACAGTGGTGTAAGGTTTCTAGCCTACATGTGTCCAATATATACTTGGATAAGGTTCAGCTCAATCAATATAGCCTGGAAGACTGCCGAGGAAATGAAGTGAGTCTCCATCCCTGGCGGGGTGAAGCGGAATGAAAAAATAAATGATGATGATGCCTGGGGGGTGAAGGGGAATGAAAAAATGAATAATGATGAATGCATAATTGAGAGAAATAACAAGGGAGAAATTTTAATAGACTGGAGATTTGAAGGTTTGTCAGCTCCTCATAGGAAGGAATTGGAGGCAGGAATTCCCTCTAGAAGTGGTGGGAGGGTGAAGATGAGATGTAAAAAAAAAAAGAATTGGTTGGACATCTGTTGTTGAAGGAGCAGTTAGAACCCCAAGTATAACATCTCAATATCAATTCCACATGCTAGTAGAAGCCTGGATAAGAAAGCTTTTGAGGGTTAAACAAGTGGGCATGGTTTATCTAGGCACACCTATCTAGGCCAGGTCACGGCTTCCTGTTGATGATTATTTGTCAACCACAGAGCTCAGGCATCCTGCAGAAACTTTGACAGTAACACAGCACAGATTGCCAGAGTTAGGGCCATTGGAACAAGGAGCCCCCTCTTCTCCCCATCAAACCATGGAAGCCTGACCACTTTCTTCCCCTTCTCCAAAGAAACACTCCTCTCTCTGAGAAATGAATTAGATGTCAGGGACCCCGTTTTCCTGTTGTCCTCTGCTTTGCTTCTAGCTCTATCACAAATCATTCCTGAACAAACCCACAGTTGTTACTCACCTTATCTTTAAGTCATTTAATATGACTCAGATATAGGTGTGCCTAGAGAGACATGAGAGATGTCCCTTCCACATAGGCGTTACCATGAAATTCCAGAGGGGCAAATAGTATTTCTGTTTAGGTGGGCAGGTAGGGAGGACAGTTCTGCACACTGTTTTTAGGAGACTTGGGGATAGGGGAATTTTAAGCTCCAGAACCTTAAGGTCTTCTGCCCTCACCCCTCATCATTGTAGTTCAGTTTTGGGGCCCATCAATATCACCTAGGCCATAAATTGTTAACGAATTGCAGGGTATACCCATCATCTTCTCCCCATACTCACCCCCTACCTCTCAAAACATAAGCTCCTAGAGCCTGATTTGGCTGAAAGTATAAGGTGGGTCTTTGGAGCTTGGTGTTCCTAGTGAAATACTAAGTCCCTGCTCCCTAACTCCATAAATACACTTGTACTAGACAAATTCTAAAATGATCCCTACAAGTTCCCCATTCTCATCCCCAGAACCTCTGCATAAGATATCACTTCCATGATAATGTTATATTATATGACTCAGTTGACTAAAATAGGAAGATTATCTAGGTGGGTCTGACCTAATCATATGGGTGCTGGAAAGCAGAAAGCTTTCCCCAGCTGCAGAAGGAAGGGAAGTCAGAGAAATTTGAAGTATGGAAAAAACTCTATGCACAATTGCTGGCTTTGAAGATGGAAGGGGGACACTTGAGAAGGATTGTTAGCAACCTCACTAGGAACAGAGGTTGGCTCCCAGCTAAAAGCCAGCAAGGAGATAGGAATCTCATGACTCTGCCAACAAGCTGAATGAGCTTGAAAGGAGAATCTAACCCCAGAGCCTCCATGTAAGAGCTCAGCCCGGCTGACACTTGACTTTGGCCCTGTGAGATCTTAAGCAGAGAACTCAGGTGAGTCCACCCAGACTTCTGACCTACAAAACTGTGAGCTAATAAGTGGATATTGTTTGAAGTTGCTAAATTTGTGGTAGTTATTTATGGTAGTAATAGAAAACTAATATAACTTCTTAATATCGTACCTTCTTCCCTCTTCCCTTCACAGGCTATCAAGGCCCTGAGGGGGTCCCACACATCAGTTCCTCTCTTTATCCATCCAGGAAGATGATTGGTTTTGTCCATAAGGTAATATCCCCAGCCTCTTGCCCTTGCTGCCTTTTGCTCTGCTCAAACCCTTTGCCCTTCCACACATGCTATGGGGAATTTTGTCCACTAGAGTTTCCCCCACTTATCTCCCAAGGCTGGCCAAGCACAGATGATTCTGTCCTCACTCTCCAGAGCATGAACTCTAAGCCAGAGATGGAACTGGATCTAAAGAGATTTGAAATTTGACTCTGTCACATTGTGATTCCTTTGGAAATATTTCCTGATGCATGAACTGTCAGCAGTGGAGGTGGACAGAAAGAGGTATTCCCTGTTCCCCCAGCATGAGCCTCTACCATTCTGGGTATGTTCTAGACAGACATAAACAGTTAAGCAGGCCAGGTGAGTTGGGGTAGAGATTAGAGGGAGTGTGCTTAATAGGGTCTGCCCAGCTCCCTCCCCTTCCCTCCCATAGAGACTTTTGACTATTTTAATTGGCCCAGAACTTATTAGGCTTGCAGTCTGAATGGGAATAAATGGGGTTGTCAGGACCAGTGTTTCCAGATAAGTCCCCTACCATATGATGGAGGGTAAGTCACCTTCCTCTGTAGATCCCCCCCCAAAAAAATGCAGGGCAATGGGAAAATGCTGCCCTTCAAAATATAAATCCAGTCCTACCCCCTCCCCATGCTGGAGGGGCATGGGAAGTGAGGGGCAAAAGGGAGGATGAGGAGTAAGGTGGCTGGGGTGGAAACCTGTTGTCTCTGTGGCCCACCATGAACCCCACTTTCTTTCTGACTTTAGCAATTCTATTTCCTCTATCCTTGTCTCTCCTGCATTCACATCTACAGACCTTGTACTGCAAGTTAGTTGAGGGTGACTCCAGAGAATTATCCCAGGACCTCCTCCCTCTGTGAGCCCCAGGGGTCTCTGTCACAGGCTCTGTAGAGACACTGTGTGGATAACTGCTAAAATTATGGTCTGCCTCCAGATATACCATTACTTTTGTGGTCAAATGGGGCTATTTTGTTTGAATTCTGGGACCAAAAGGGTGAATTTCCAAGAGGTTTAGACATCCTTTTATTAGCAGAGGTGGACCTGAGAGAGGATCTTAGACTCCTCTCAAACCTGATCTTTCTTTTTTAAATCTTGCTGTATCTTTTGTCTCAGTCCTGCTGATTTAGCAACTCCATGAAGGAATATGAGCTTAACATCTACAGGGGAAGTTACAACCCTCTCCCACTGCCTGTCACTTTCCCAATTGGGGGATGCCAAGTCTAGGCTCTAATCTCTGACTGTGCATTGCCTAATGTTCTGTGACTTCTGGCCAGTGTCTAAATCCTACTTCTAAAGCAAAAAATAAAGAAGCAGAGCTTCATCCAAACCCTCATGAAGTCCAGTTCTCCTAGGACCCTGTGCAATACACTTTGCCTAATTCTACAAATTCTCAAATGAAATAAGATGCTAGGAAAGTCTAGAAAATAAATTTCTAGACAGACAGTATAGCATGGGGTTAAGGATTTGGGCCCTCTAACTAGGTCCAATTACCACTCCTGCAATGTTCTATCGATGTTTTCTTGGGGAAATCATAAATGTCTCTGTGCTTCAATTTTTATGTCAGAAAAACAAATATTTGTGCTTACTTCACAGAGTCATTGTAAATATTTGATGATGAATATATGTCAAATACTTACAACAAACAATATCTAACATCTAGTATGCACTCATATATTATTTGCTGTTAATAATAGTAATAGTAAATACAATTTTATAACTTTAGCAGTAATAATTCTTATCAGTAATATAATTTATGATATTGGAAATATTTAATATTAGGGATGATAATCTATATTATTGAAAATAATGTATAATAGTAGTGATCAATCCATTTATATTGGCAACTATAATTTAGCTCACTATTCTGATAATCTCTTTGTGATGTCATATTTTCATAAGCTCATTTGTAATTTTTTTCCTTTTATCATGATATTTGTACACTGTTTTCTAGCTGACAAATACAAATGATTCAAAAGATTCTTCTCCCTTTGTTTTACATCTCTTTGGATGTGGTTATTATTATCAAGCTGCATGGAAGCTTTTATAACAAGTTAGAAGCTGTAGTCACTTACTTTTTATCTTATATGATATTGATTTTAATATTATCAGGTGGCTGGAGAAGTTACATGAGATGGACACCTTGCTGGTGTCTGCTGACTTTCAAAACTGCAGCAAAGAAAGCCTGTTCTCTTTAACTGTGCCCAAGACCAACTCAATTTATAGGCGGAACAAACAGAACCTTCTCCCCCTAATCACTGTCATCCACAAAGTCTTGTTCAGTTTGAGAGAAACTGAAAGGTTTCCAAATGGGTTAACATGGATTTATCTTCTTTGTATCACACCTTTTAAAGTCTTCAGGATTTATGCAGTGTTACTGAATTAGAGTGCCTTGTACTCTAGGAGGAGAGAAAAAACTCCTAGCAGAGATATTATTATATATTAGCATAGATTCCTTTATCTGATTAACTCATTACCACCTACCATCATCCAGAACAAACTTACTAAGGAAATGATACCATGGGTGGAAAAACGTAATTGGGTACAGATGGAAGAGGGAAAAATAAAAGGGGTAATATTGTTTAACAAGACGTGGCATGATAGTTACATGGTATAATCAAAAGAAGGTCTGAAGATTTCTGGGTTTGATATGATTGTTTTATCTGTAAAGTGGAGATACCAGCCCTACTCACAATACAGAGTTGTTGCAAACATCAAAAAAGGGGACCTGAGAGAGAGATTTTTTTTATTAAGTCCTTACTATGTCAGACATATTAAGTGAATGTGATGGTTATTCTCATACTCAACTTGACTGGGCCATGGGATGTTCAGACATTTAGTCAAACAATATTTTGGGTGTCTGTGAGGTTGTTTCTGGATAAGATTAACATCTGAATCAGTTGACTGAGTAAAGCAGATTGCCCTCCCCAATGTGGATGGGCCTCATCTAATCTGTTGAGGGCCTGAATGGAATAAAACAGCCAAGTAAGAGAGAATTTCTTCTGGCTGACTGCTGTAGAGCTGGCACATTATTTTTTCCTGCCTGTGGACTGAGCTGAAACATTGTCTCTTCCTGTGTCTCAAAACTGCCAGCATTTAGGTGTCCAGCTTGCTGACTACAGATCTTAGGACTTGAAACCTCCATAATTACATGAGTCAATACCTTTTTTTTTTTTTTTTTTTGAGTTGGAGTCTCACTCTGTCGCCCAGACTGGAGTGCAGTGGCCGCTCCCGGCCACCACAGCCTCAACCTGCTGGGCTCCGGCGATCCTTCTGCCTCAGCCTTCCGAGTAGCCGGAACTACAGGCGCATGCTACCACGCCCGGCTAATTTTTTTGATTTATTGTAGAGATGAGGTTTCGCCTGCCCAGGCGGGTCTCGAACCCACGGGCTCGGGCTAAGGAGTCAATACATTTTAATAAAAATCTCTCTCCCTCCCTCTCTCTCTCCTTTGTTTCTCTGGAGAAACCTAATACAAAGACTTATATACATGATCTCATTCAATTCTCACCAAAACTAACAAAAATATGATTGGCTCACTTTTAGATGAGGGCACTGAAGCTCACAGAAGTTATATTGTGCTACCCAAACTTTTTCATGTCATTGTACGTATAGAAAATGATAAAATGTATTGCCTAATTGGGATAAAATGGCAAGGCTTCTAGCAGACCAAAGTGACTGATCATCCCAAGTCTTACTGTCTACCCCAAGAGTCGAGAGATCAATATGTTAGCAACCCTATAGCCTGTCTCAGGCACACTGATTGAGAAACTTGGGGCCAAATTACTTAGCCAAGATCACATGTTTGCTAGAGAAGCAGAAGAGCAAAAATGCTAAGAATCAGACATTCCTTTGTTTGAATTCAGGATCTCCCATTGACTTGGTTGTACGACTTTAGACAATTAGGATAACTTCTCTATGTCTCAGTTTCCCCATCTGTAAAATGGGAATGATAATAGTTCTTTTCTCATGGGTCATTAGAGAATGTAAATTATATAAATCTCTCAACACTGAACTCAGTGCCTGTAAATACTGTTACTACTAATAATAACAATAATAGTAAAGTGGCAAAACAGGATGTCTGACTCCAAAGTTAATATTCTTTTCCTTACTCTCCTAAAGACATACTTCCCCAGCTTTCAGTTTTGTGATGAAGTTGCCCCACTTCCATGCAAGTGAAGCTGTATTGGTGTGTGTGTGTGTGTTTTGGGGTTGGATGCAGTGGTGCCATGTCCTCTTAGCTCTGCAGTCCTTCCAGAAATGTTTTAACAGAATTTTTTGTAATCTCATGTTAAAGTGACTCACTAGTAGACTGAATGAATCAACCCAATTGACCAGGGGCTTTGCCATCATTAGCTACACTGCAAGAGTGTGGTTTTGCAGCTGGAGCAAGTCTATGAGAAGCAGGTCTGAAGGAGAAAAAACAAAACTGACCAAATACAGATTTTTAAAAATCTCCAAAAAAAATCTCACCTCAGTATATATAGCTGGTTCACAGAGTTAGAAAATCATTCCTTAGAAAAGAGGCCCCTTTGGAGGGAACAACAAAATTGTTGGACATAAAATGATAAACACTTCCACATCTTCATCATGGAGTACTGGGCCAATCCTTTTTCCCATCTCATTATATCTGAATGTCAGAGTTCAAAATGCTATCTCACTACTTCAGTCAGTGATTTGGGAATTCCTTGATTGTAGGTTCAGACATGAGGTAAGAGAAGTTGGAGCATTAAGCCCAGCTTGCCTAGTTATCTGGTTGAAGAACGGCAAGATTAAATCCCACAGAGTAGTAATGATGACAAAGAGAAACAGATGGAAATAATGTAATAATTTATAATAAGGTGTATAACATTTTATGGCATTTTTAAAAATGGTCTAGCAATGAGTTTGGATTAAGTCTTAATTTATAGAAAACTTGTCAATCAAACAGACCATCCCTCATTAAAAGCATAATCAAGAAGCCTTCTCTTGTGTAACTGTACAGCCTCAAATCTAGGTCAGTCTGCATCACCATTTGCGTGAACCAGAGATATTTGTCTTACTACGCTGTCACTCATCCTAGTTCATGTGCTTTCTGATTAATCTGGAATCTGGCAAATTCTTGAAATCATCTTTCCAAATGTCTAGAATGAGCAGGATGGAGCACAGCTAGCTCCATGATTAAGAAACGCTTTCACCTTTTTTTCTTTTGTGATTTGCTAAGACTTCACTGTTGGAATAGGGAATGGTATCATCTATTGATTATTTTCCCAAGGTTTAAAGTGGTACTGAAGGCAAAAACTCCTGGCATTTGAAAATGGAGCCAAGCCTGCATATTTTCCTCCAAATAGCACAGTAGATACCATGTATGCAAAAAATAAAAGGGCCAGCTAGAGACATTAGTCTCTATCTATTCCAGGTATATAAGACTAAGTGAGACTTGGTGGGTTAGGATGTTAGTTGCTTTTGGTGAGGGAAGGCATTTCAGTTCTCTGTTACTTTATTTCATTAATTAATGTACTCATTCATTTTTCAACAAGTATTTACTGAGCACATATATGTCAGACACTAGACTAGGCCCTGGGCTATACCGTCAAATAATATATGGAATATATGGAATTGAGAAGTTTACATTCTAGTGAGATTATTAGATAAATAGTTGTGATGATGATACTAATAGGTAACACAATGGGCTTACCATACACCATGCACTATTTTAAGCACTTTATACATACTAACTCATTGAATTATTATAACAATTCCTTTATGTAGGTTCTATCATTATTATTTCTTCATATTATAGACAAGGACACTGAGGATTAAGTAACCAAACCAAAGCTACTTTGTCGCTAAATGTGAGAGCCAATTCTCAAATCCAAAAAGACTACTCCTAAGGCTATGTTTTTAACCATTAAGCATACTGCCTCTTCAATGTGATACCACAAAAGAAAGCATGAGGTGTCATGGAAGCTACTAAGCCAGACTGGGAGGTCAAAGAAGGCCTTGCAGAGGAGTTGACTCTTCAACTAAGTTTTGAAAAATGAGCCAATAGCTAGATGAATACAAAGGACTGGACATTCCAAGCAATGGAAACCACACATGTAAGGTCATGGAGGCCTGAAACAACGTGACGTGTTCAGGAAATTACAAGTAGTTCCATATGGCTGGAACATATGGGTAAATGTTAGAAGAAATACCAGTGAGGTAAATAAGAGACAAATCATAAAAAGACCTTGGATAGCAAGCCAAGAAGTTTGGCAATTATCTTGAAAGCTGTGCAGAGCCATTGAAGAACCTCTAATCATAAGCTTTTTACAAAGATCACTCTGGTAGTGGTGTGGAACAAACACTGGAAAGGGTAAAGATTAGAAATGTAGAAGTCATTAATGAAGTTATAACCATAGTTGATGTTAAAAAATGGAAAGATGAAGCAAGGCAGTAGCAAAAATGCTAGCAGAGGGGATGGATATAAGTGATATGGAGGTAGATCGGACTTGTAAGAGATTGCATATAAAGAATTAGGAAAAGGGACGAGTTAGTGGCTGATAGGTTTCTGCTTCAATTGCAATATTACTAAGTTCCCCAATTTTATAGCATAGTTTGTGGCACCCAATAAATGTTTTATAATAAATGAAGAATATATAAATTAAAGAGTGAATGCATGGTGGGCGTTAACTATTTAAGGAGGACAAAAGAGCATTGCCTAGATGTAGAGGGTGAAGGAAAGGAAGGAGTCAAGAATAGTCCAAGGTAGTCGGGCTTGGTGGTTCAGACTGTAATCCCGCGCTTTGGGAGGCTGAAGTGAGTCGACTGCCTGAGCCCTCAGGTTCAAGACCTGCCGAGCAACTTGGCAAGACCTCATCTCTACAATAAATCAAAAATTAGCCGGGCGTGGTAGTGCGCGCCTGTAGTTCCAGCTACTTGGAAGGCTGAGGCGGAAGGATCGCCGGAGCCCAGCATGTCGAGGCTGCGGTGGCGGGGAGCAGCCACATCCACCGCACTCCAGTCTGGGCGACAGAGTGATACTCCATCTCAAAAAAAAAAAAAAAGAATAGTCCAAGGTTTGGGCTCAGGTAACTTCCTTCACTGAGATAGGCAACACAGGAGAAGGAGCAGTTTGGAGAAAAGGATGAGGTGTTCAAGTTTAGATACTTGAGTTGGAGATGCCTATGAGACATCCACATGGTAGTGATATGTGCAAAAAAGAATAAAGCAGAATATAAATGTATTATACTAGTAGCTAACACCAAGCACATGCTAAGTTCTAGAAACTGTTGTAAGTGTTTTATAATGATTTTTTAAAATCTTTCCTTAAGCCTCACAATGTAGCTACTGCTGTTAGTATCCTTATTTACAGAATGGTGAAATTGAGGCACAGAGAGTTCATGTAATCTGCTCAAAGTCACTCAATTTATAAGTGGTAGAGCCGGGATTAAAATCCACACTGTCTGATTCCCAAGGCTAAGGTTTTAAGCACTGTGCCATAGTGCCAATCCATAGCAGAGATAGAGCATGAATTGAAAGTACTTAAGGGAGGATGTGGTTAAGTCAGGGAGCCCCCGAAGTATGCTAATCATTGCAATAATTTAACGGAGCTCTTGTCCTTGCCCTGTTTATTTTCCTTATTAGCAGATCTTACTTCTGCCACTATCTGGCATTTCATCACCTATCTTTTCCACATGTCTTTGTATATTATCCAGGTTGAGCTATTATTTTACCTCACAGTCCACCTGGATTAACCAGCTTGTTCCAGTTTACTTAGAACTGAAGGTTTTCCCTGAAAGCAGTACTTTCAGTTTTAATGCCAAGACAGTCCTGGGCAAAATTCAACAGACTGGTCACCCTCAGCACACTTAACCATAATCTAAACTGGGAATCTTTGGGACCATCCAGGCCAATTTCCATCTTAACAGCATCTCTCATCCAAAGTAGAAAATTAGAACTCAGATAAACACTCCTTTCTGAGATATAGTCCAATTACTGAGCAATCTGTTATCAGCTGACAATTAGTGAATTCAAAGATAATACAAGATTTCTGTTTCATTTTTCAAGGTCAGTTGAAATCCTTTTAGGTTATTCTTCCCCACCTTCAACAATTGGCAAAAATACATGAATGCCCTCAACTCATTACAACAAATATCTAGCTCATCAGCTGCCCAGATACCTTGTATCAAGTTTGATACCTCTGAAAGAGGTCTCTTAACTCTCCTCTTTAGAACTCAGATGAGGTGGACGGGGTCTTAATAAAATGACAGGTCTATAAATAGAGTTCAGTGACATGACAGACAAGCACAAGTAGGAAAGGATCTTGGACCAGTCTCTTCCTACTCTGGGCCAAGCCCAACTATAAACATTCCCTTTCCTCATGTGAAATGGCCATATTCTCAGGAGTGGAATGTGGTTTGGACATACACCCAGCAGACCTGGAGACCCAGAAATGATAGGAGCTCCCAGAAACCAGGATAAAAAGCACAGAGGGTATTGGTCGTAGTGCCATACAGATTCTGCTAATTCAGTGTGAAATATGCATGATATATTAGCAGGAATATCAAAGGTTCTAGAAAATATAGTTCACCTTTCTATAATATTTGTATGAAAAATAAAATCCTTCCAAACTTGGTAAGGAACTCCCCTTAGTGAAGATTAGCTACTCTGCTTACTGGATATATGGGGAAATTGGGGAAGACAAATGGAAGCAACCAAAAGCAAAACCAAGAGGTTTGTCAGCTAACCCATGTGTTCTTTCTTTCAGCAAAAGTAGCTAAAAAGCTGGTGCACATCAGAGGGGAAAGGTGCATTTCATTTGAAATGGAAAAAAGGTGGGGAGGCTTTTTAAGCAGCCTTTTCTGCAAAGCATAGAATAGGAATCAGCAAGCATTTTCTGTGAAGCACCTGATAATAAATATTTTCAGCTTTGTGGACCATACTGCGTCATAAATACTCAACTCCGCTGTTGTGGTAAGAAAGCAGCCATAGACAGGATATAAATCAATACACATGACTGTGTTCCACTAAAACTTTATAAAAACAGGTGGTGGGTCAGATTTAGTTTCTGGGTCATAGTTTCCCAACACTTGATCTAGAGGTTAAAGGGACCCCCCTCCAAATTGCAATTGCCTAACTCTCCCTCTGCTGTAGTTTGAATGTTTGTGTGCCCCCCAAATTCTGTGTTGAATCTTAACCCCGAGGTGATGGTATTAGGAAGCCGGGCCTTTTGGCAGGTGATTAGGTATTAATGGGATTAATGCTCTTGTAAAAAAGACCAAAATCAGCTAGCCGTTATCCCCTTTCACCAGTGAGGAAACAGCTAGAAGACGCCGCCTATAAGAAATAGGAGAAACAGGTCATCACCATGCACCAAATCTGCTGGTGCCTTGATCTTGAACTTCTCAGCCTCTAGAACTATAAAAAATAAATATTTGCTGTTTACAAGTCACTTAGTCTATGATAGTTTTGTTATAACAGCCCAAACAGACTAAGACACCCTCCATGCATGATGTTACACACAGTGTTCACATTTTCCTAAGTGTGTGTGCGTATGTAGGTTTATAAAAGAACTCTCATTAAGTATTTTTTTAACATAACTCAGTTACATAAAATGATGAAACACTGTTGTCCTAATACTGTTTGAAACTCAGAAATAAATGCTTAAGGAGATTTGTGTTTATTTTCTCTTCAGACAATTGTGGCCCTGGAATATTTCTGTGCCTGGTTTGAGTACTTCCTAAATTCCAAAGTTGTCTCTGGCCACACACACTCTGAATAATGTTGTGAAGCAGTTGAACTTCATTTCAGCAGCTAAATAAATAACTTCCACTTCTATAGGTCCTTAAGTATAAAGTATTTCTCCCCCACTTTGTGTTTCTTCTTAATAACAGTCATGGATGGTTAGACAGAGTTCATAGTTATTCCAAGTTACACAGGAAAGTGAGGCCTAAAGGAACTATGCAACTTATTTATGTCATACAGTAAGTTACAACTCCATTCTTGACTCCATAGCCAGTGCTCTTGCCATTATAGCATACGTATGACAATCAAATAGCTTATATTATTATATGACTTGAATTACAGTGACATCTAATAATGGTAAATGGACATAGACTGGGCTGAATAACTAGACATTTATTCCTGCGTTTAGGAAATTTATGCCAATCACTAAACTCAGTTCAAGAAGCTATGCAGAGATAAGCCTGCTAAAGTCTCCTGTAACACAGTTTTTAGGATCAAAGCCAAGAAAGCTACATTATAAGGGAAAGTATTTTATGTCAATCTAGTAACTAAATCCCCTTGGAGAGGGTCCAAGTCACACCTACCTTATAATGAACTCTAATTTATGGGCAAATAATATTTTAGTAAGACTCCAGTGGTAAATTTTTCTGTTGTGGTTTTGTAAGCTTTATGGTCTTAAAAGCTGTTATGAAACGAAGATTTTGACAGATAAGAGATAACAAATGAAAAAGTTGCATACAAATTACTATGTTCCGTGTTAGTAATTCTTTTATAATGCAGATTATACTTTACAATTCCTAACAATTTGAACCTTTCTTATTTAAAATAAAACCATGTGGTCTAGGCAAACTGGGTGAATTTTAGCATGAACCATAATAATTTATGAGTAATTATAGAAGCACATGTACACAGCTTCTGAGTAATTTGTCTTTCTGCTTGCTGTCAAATAAATAATTTTTGCATCTTGAATCTGCCTGTAATAATTTTGCTATGGCACCATCACCTGGAGCAATTTATACTTGTACTGTTGTTACATCCATTTGTCTCATATCTTGTTACCCAAATCCAATTTTAACTTCAAGTAATTGAGAAAAACCACAGTAATTTGTTGATGTACTTTCTAAAACAGACTAGTGATTTAAGCAGTGATTGATTTTAACCATGCACAATTCAAAGGGAGCACTATTAGGTAACATCTAGAGATTATAATCCAGATGGATCATTTCAAATATTTTCATGTCTTGGGCCAGGAGCCAAAATTTTAAATCAGAAATTCTGAATTAATTAAGTGGGTAGACTTCATCTTAAAAGCAGGCAAGTAGAAAACCTAGATGCCTTTTTGCTGATCTCAGATAAATCAAAATCAAAATAAATCAGCCTCTCAATCAACACTCCTTTCTTTGTCTGTCCCTCCTCACCTTCTCTCTTAGATTTACGGCTTATTTATTTTCAATTCCAGATGACTAGTTTTTAGAAGAATTAAATGAAGGACAGATTGATAAACTAAGATATATATATGTTCCCCCAGAGAAACTTTTTCTGGCCACTTGCACAATTGAAATGGAAACACCTTAAAGATATAAGCAGCAATTAAAACACATATTATACATCATTCTTAATCCATTCTCACTTTCTTCTCTTGAGTGCCCCCTGAATTGTGCAGGCATCCCTGAATGTGGTGTAAACACATTTATAAAATTTCGCCATATTGTATAACAAAAATAACATGGGAGAATACATCCAGGATGCCAGGACAATTTCCATCCTTGCTTATATTGGGCTATGGAATGAAGGCAAGATCAGTGAGTCATTAAAGCCATCAGCTCAGAATCATCCACAAGAAACCTGGGGCTGAATCACACATTCATAAATGGACTGCAAAGAAAGTTTGACAGTTCTATGGATCCTCATCAACGTTTGGAGGGAAAGAAATATAGGAGACAGGAGTTGGCAAAAGCTTTCTTTGAACTCTGGTTTATAGCAAATGTTCAAATTATATGAACCTCAGGTTGGATCACTAGGTCAGGTCCCAACAGATTATGTTCTGTAAAAGTGAATATTTTCATTACACACAACAATAAAAAATATCTTGGTTCTTTAAACCAGTTGTATCTGATCATTAGCTGAGTAACCTTAGGCAAGTCACTTAACGCAGGTAGTCTGTTTCTTCTAAGGAAAAATCAAGGGCTTGGGCTACAGGAACTTTAAAGTCATTTCAAATTCAAAGTCTGTGATTTATGATGACAAAATAATCACCTATTATCTGATATCAGATTAAGCCAAACATCAGAGAGCATGAAAAAACTTGCAGAAAGTAGGGTGAACAACTACTTATATGGAGTGAAGAGAAGCAATCTGCCCCCAAATGGCTCTCACTGCCTAGCCTTGGAAATAAAAATTCCCCTTCTATTATAGTAGTTTTGTGTGTGTGTGTGTGTGTGTGTGTGTGTGTGTGTGTGTGTGTAAAGTAATGTGTTTCCAGAATGCTCACTTGGAAATTTATGAGATGCATGGCCTGTTAGCCCATTGTTACCAAATTAGTGCAAATTAGTTTTTCCTAAACAAAAAGAAGGTCCCCAAGGGGTTTCAGAACAGGCAAGTCTAACCATCCCCTATCCCATTTCCTATCCTATTCTCTCCCTATCTCTCCGCCCCTCACCCCCCCCCCACCCCGCTTCCTGTTTTGATAGTAGAGGAGACAGGGAAAGACTTCAAATAGCAAGCTTCAGAAGGAGACAGGGATTTCTAGCCTGCTTGGCTTCTGAATCTGAATGGGAACAACATCAGTACTTGACATTTTCCCCACATCTGCTCTGGACCTTTATAGTCAAAACTTCCTACCAAGCTCCAGGTTTTAGAAAACCAGAATGATGTTCCTTTTTACAAACAAGCTGGAAAATCCTGGTCCACCTCTTATTAGTTTAAAGTTGTTTAACCTATTTAGAGCTTAATTTCTTCACCTCCAAAATGTGAATAAAATACCTACTTTATAGAATTGTGGAGAGGTTTAAATAAGACAATGTATGTAAAGTACCTGGTATAATATCTGGTACACTGTAAGTACCATAAATAGTAGAATTTCCTCTTCCATAGCCCACAGAATGTGAGAATGGAAACAACACCGAGAGAGAAAAAAAGAACTTTTAGAATCCTTTCATTTTACAGAGAAGTAAAGTGACTCGCCCCAGTTTGCACAGTTAACAGGAGAGATGGAACCAGAACTCATACCACGTGACTCTCTTTCTAGAGTACCTTTTTTCTTATTCAAAGTACCTTCTAAAAATCTACTTTACCTATTTTATTATGTGGCCCAAAGTAGGCAATCACATACGCTATTGCTATTGCAATAATACTAGTAATAGATAATGATAGCTTTGACCAGCAAGGTCAGAAGAAGATAAAATTTGAAATATATTTTCAAGAACTGGGTGATGGATTGGATGTGGAATATGGGATACATAGAGAAGTCAAAATAACTTTTAGGTTTTGTGCCTGAGCCAAAATGAATTGGGGAGGGAAACCATCAAAAGAAATGAGAATAATAAGTTCAGTTTGGACATGTCAAGACTAAGATGTATTATTGAGGACCTTGCCTCGACTTTGATGATGAGATGTAAAAAACGGCCTTCTTCTTCTCAGTGCCCCATAATTCTGCTTAAACAACATGGTACTAGGAAGTCAATTCTCACCCTTCAAACAAAATTTGTTTTTATCAAAATGGAAGCTAAAACTCACCCATTCTAAAGATACATAATACCAGCTTGAAATATGTCTTATTTTTACAAAGGAAATTTATGTTTTAACCACAACACCAACTAAAATCTCTCCCACCCACTAGTTAATTCCTGAGATGCTAGCCATTAGAGCACTATATCTTTTGTTATTTAATAAGAAATGATACTTTTTGATTAATAGACTTTCAGTAATGGCAGATATATTAGGTACAATTCAGTGTACCTGTTTATCTGTCTGTGTACTTTTCTAGAACATAGCTTTTGCAATCCAAAACTCCCATCTTGTTTTAAGTTAACCAACTTCCTATCCCCATTGGCTGCAACTAATTAGACCATTATGGACACCTGACACAAATGCATTCATTCCATCTGATGACCAGTGAAAGGACAGACCAAGAGTGGGAAGCCATTTTTCTTTTCTTTTTTTTTTTTTTTTAAGTTGGAGTCTCACTCTGTCACCCAGACTGGAGTGCAGCGGCACGCTCCCGGCCACCGCACCTCGACCTGCTGGGTTCAGGCGATCCTTCCACCTCAGCCTTCCAAGTAGCTGGAACTACAGGCATGGGCCACCACGCCCGGCTAGTTTTTGGTTTATTGTAGAGATCAGGTCTTGCCAAGTTGCCCGGGCGGGTCTCGAACCCGCAGGCACAGGCAATCCAGTCACCTCGGCCTCCCAAAGTGCGGGGATTACAGCCTGAGCCACCGAGCCCAGCCGGGAAGCCATTTTTCATCTTGTTCGTACACCCGGACACAATGATGAGAAAGTAGACGCTATGCTTTTGGAGAAATGCACACTTTAGGTATAATTAAATTTACAGACTTTGTCTTTTCGGAAACAGATGTCCAGGTATGTGAGGTATCTCATAGTGGCAATCAAGCTTGTCTAGAGTAAAGG
>CAUYQG010081472.1:0-15907 GCA_963574415.1 Tarsius wallacei | reverse complement strand
GATGCCCTTTGTATTGCAGAATGTTTAGCAGCGTCCCTGGCCTCGCCCCACTACATGCTGTAGCACCCCACCACCACCCTTCTTCTGAGTGCCAAATGTCCTTGCCAAGGCAAAATCATTCTGATTGAAAACCATTCTTCTCTAGGTCTGAGAAGAATGTTGCTGGTAACTTGATGGGTATTGCATTAAATCTGTAGATAGCCTTAGGTAAAATGAACATCTTAACAATGTTGATTCTTCCTAGGCTGCAGTAGTTCCATAGCCTTGTTCCTTGAAGGGTTTTGCTCAGTCTGGTGGTATGCATGTCCCTGCCCTGTGTGTATACCTTGGAAGACCTGATCTTGTGATTAGGATCAACATGGCACATCTGGGAAAGCCATATTCAGAAGCAGGAAAATATCTTCAAACCAGGGCTTCTTAATCTCAATGCTATTGACATTTTGGGCCAGATAATTCTTTTTTTTTTTAAATTAAAATATTTGAGATGTAGTCTTGCTATGTTGCCAGGTTGGTCTCCCAACTCCTGGGCTCAAGTGATCCTCCCACCTTGGTCTCCCAAAGTGCTGGGATTACAGGCATGAGCAACCACGCCCAGCCCAGGTAATTCTTTGTTTTGGGATCTATTCTATATGTTGTAGGATGTTTAGCAGCACCTCTGTGTACTAGGTGCTAGTGACTCTTCTCCAGTTATGATGGCCAAAATTGTCTCCAGACATTGCCAGATGTTCCCTGGAGAGCAGAATTACTCTGGGTTGAGAACCACTGCTTTAAATAGACATTATGATATGAACGAAAATGCAAAATGTGCATAAATGTGTAAACGCAGTAGCCATCCCATAAGAATTGGGTGTGTCGACCTAGCTCTCTCTGTTCTACTGATGCAATCTGTGTTCTGTTAATGTCTTTCTTTTGGCCCTCTGACTAGTGAACTTGCCAGTTTTATATAATTCCTTCTCTTTTCTTACTTGCTTACATTTCATTATTTTCCCCTGGCTCATCCAAAGTATTTGTTGGATGAAGAAGCCCTTGAAAAATTCCTTGAACAGAAAGGTTCCTACTTCTATTTCCAAACCTGTTGTAGACCCATCTTCTCGTTTCAGGACTTGGCTGGTTTCTTCATTCTTGGCGGGAAGTCAGTTGGTGCTGGGGTCTGGTGACACCTTTACTGGAGTCCTGGGGAATGCGCTCTGCCCTTCCACCCCTATCTGCTCATGTTGGTTTTTTTTCTTTATAAGAATTCAGGCATATCTAGTCATTCAGGCATATCTAGTCATGTTTCATTGTATGTGTACCAGTCCTTGGAGGTATCCCTCTCTTTTTTGAAGCCTAGTTCTCCAAATGTCTGTTAATCTCTTTTACATATAATCTCTTCCATTGTTTGAACTTGAGTCTTGAATTTTCTGCTGCTTCACTGAAAGTTGGCTGTGAGGAATTGCTCCAGAGGCTTCCTGCGCTTAACTTTTTCTTAGATTTTTCTCTTAGTTTGGAGGATTATGCTGTTGCTTCAGTCAATAGCAAGTCTCTGAGATGCCCTGGGCATGCCAAATTTCTCTCAGATCTAGTAGTATTGATTCTCCACACCCGTCTCTCCCCCCCCCCCTTTGTTTGCTATTTTACCTCCTTTTGGGGGGTGGGGAAGAGTTGAGTTTCTTTTTTAAGTTTATGTTGTTGTTTGATTGTTTTTTAAAAAATGTTTTGCCTTTTTAATTATTTTATTTCTGTGTGGTATTCTAGCTCATTTAGAATCCATCTTGTCACTTAGCTGGAATTCTGTGGGGCAGTTCAATCCTAGGTTGGTTTTATCTCCTGTTTTTTTATACTTTTGGGTATCTTCTCTTGCCTTTCACTGGGCACATGTAGGGAATTCAGAATTATTTAAGTACCTGTCTAATCATGGTAAATAACTGCATTGTCCAGTATAGAAGCCCCAAGCCACTAGTAGCTATTTAAGTTTGAATTAAAATTGCATACAATTAAAATGAAGTTACTCATTTGCAACAGGCATTGCAAGTGTTCAGTAGCCACACGTGGCTGGTGAAGATCCTATTGGGCAGTGCAGAACATTTCCCTTGTTGCAGAATGTTCTCTTAGGTAGTGATGAGTCATGAGATATCATAAAGCTTGTCAAAGAAATATCTGAGCTATTTTTTTCTCCATAGTATTGTGATATTTTTAATTATTCAGTTTAGTGTTCCACTCTTCACGAGGCAATTCAGAATCAGTGGGTGACTGTGAATGGAGGTGGGGTAGGTACCTTAAAAGTGTAATTAGGTAACATATTGTTGGAGTTTGGGTATAACATGTAATGTGATTTTTTTCCATATAGGAAACTCGATGACTGTGTGTCCTGTGTTGTTTGTGTGCTTTGAGGTGATTTGGCTGCACTCTCTTTCTCTAGGTGCTAAGAAATGCCGTCTGCGGGTCTCCTCTCTGCCTGAGAATCGAGGGCTCCAGGCACCGGAAGTGCCCACTAATCCTGGGCTCCTTGCTTGACTAAGCCTCCACTTTCAGCTGTTCCAGTGCAACGGCTGTGCAAACTACTCGTTTCTCTTAATGATGGGCATTGGCAAGAACACCACATCCAAATCAATGGAGGCTGGGAGTTCCACGGAAGGCAAATACGAAGATGAGGCGAAGCACCCCACTTTCTTTACACTTCCGGTAATTGTATTTCCTGTCTTCATTTCTTCTTCAACCGTTCTGAAGTAATTCCTCTATGGAATCAACATAGAATTGGCTTTAATCTTCATGTTGTCAGTGAAGGTTAAGGAATTTGAAAACTAAATGCTTTTCATGTGAGATGGTCTTTAGGCAGACTCTTGGGTTTTAGTCCTGTTCCCAGCCTGGAGTCACCTGCTGGGATTAATCCAGGAAGGAAGCATGCATTGGTGTTACCATTTTAAATCTGGCCCAGTGCTCCTATGTATGTACTGAAGGATGTTGAAGGTTTAATTTTAAGAGCTTAATGTGCTCTTATGAAATGGCATGTAACCCAACTTCATACTCATATTACAGGGTGGGAGGATGACTGATTCACTGGTCAGAATCCAAACGTCTATGCATGGTATTATGGTGGCACTGTGGTAACTTTATCTGAATAAGTGATATCAGTCAGATAAGGCTGATTACACACACTCATGATAGTCAATAATAATACTTTCCCCAGATGTAGGATTATAACTTAATTTGTATCAAGTTGCCTATAAAGTGTTGATTTGAAAAAAGAAAAAAAGCAATTTAGAGAGATCTTATCTTGAGATGTTTTTCCTCTTCATACTGAAAATGTAGTTAGTGATAAGAATAGTATTCTAGAGTTTTTAAAAATCTGATTCTGGATTTTGCCTCATATTGTTATTCAGTAAGAAATATGTGCACATGGCATCTTTACATACCTTTGTTGACTACTTGCATTCACATTTTGGGTTTTTTTTTTTTTTTGAGTTGGAGTCTCACTCTGTCGCCCAAACTGGAGTGCAGTGGCCGCTCCTGGCCACCGCAGCCTCGACCTACTGGACTCCAGCGATCCTTCCGCCTCAGCCTTCCAAGTAGCTGGATCTACAGGCACACGCCACCATGCCCAGCTAATTTTTTGATTTATTGTAGAGATGAGGTCTTGCCAAGTTGCCCAGGAGGGTCTCGAACCCGCGGGCTCAGGCAATCCACCCACCTCAGCCTCCCAAGCGTAGAATTACAGGCTGAGCCACCGAGCCCGGCCACATTTTGGTTTTTTTACTGTGTTAATTCACAGAGGGGGTTCCATTGATTTTACAACTGGCATTACCATTTTCTTATTTATTATAAAGTGAAATTTGAAGTTGGATTTTCTTTCATGTTGAAGACTTAAGGTTGACACAGTTTTTCTAGAGGAAGAGACAGTGTGCCTTATTCACTAGTCATTTGTACCGAGTTTAAATGAGATCACCTTTGAAGAGTGAATAGGAAAGTTTCACGCTTGGGAATTGACTAGTCTCTTTTGTGGATTGGTTTCGTTTAGAGCTCAGCAGATTGTTCACACTCGCTCGCCTTCACTTCAGAGACAAGAATTTGAGTATGTCTTACCACCCACCTGCCTTGTCATTCTGGTCTAGAGTTTTAGACTCACTTATTTTAGCATCAAGCTTGTGAGATTTCATAGTTAAAGCAGTTAAAGTCACTATGTGTGTTACTGTTTTCTCATTCCCTGTTGCTTCCTGCTCATGTGGCATTTTCTTCCCTTTTAGTTCTCTTCTTCTTTAAGATACACTGAAGGTCTGTGGATGGTCATTCTTAGTCTTTGTACATCTAGAAATAATTTCATGCATATATATATATTTAAGTGTGGATCTCACTCTGTCGCCCAGACTGGAGTGCAGTGACACAATTATGGCTCACTGCAGCCTTGAACTTCTGGGCTCAGACAATCCTTCTGTCTTAGCCTCCTGAGTAGCTGGGACTACAGACATGTGCCACCATGCCCAGCAAATTTTTTGATTTTTTTTTGGTAGAAACGAGATCTTGCTATGTTGTTTAGGCTGGTTTCAACTCCTGGGCTCAAACAAATCCTCCTGCCTCAACCTCCCAAAGTGCTGGGATTACAGGCATGAGCTACCATGCTTGGCCTGGAAATAATTGTATTTTGCTTTTAATTCTTGCATGAACTTCTATTAATGGCATACACTATCCTCCTGGCCTCTTCATTTCTCGTTAACTCTAATGGTTTGGGTATCTTTTTTCTGGATAAATCCCAGTATTTCCCAATTTACTAATTCTTTGTGTATGGTCATGTATTTTTTTTTTTTTTTTTTGAGTTGGAGTCTCACTCTTTCACCCAGACTGAAGTGCAGTGGCCGCTCCTGGCCACTGCAGCCTCGACCTGCTGTGCTCCGGCGATCCTTCTGCCTCAGCCTTCCAAATAGTGGAACTACAGGTGCGCGCTACCACGCCCGGCTAATTTTTGATTTATTGTAGAGATGAGGTCTCGCCAAGTTGCCCAGGCGGGTCTTGAACCCACGGGCTCAGGCAGTCTACTCACCTCAGCCTCCCAAAGCACAGGATTACAGGCTGAGCCACCGAGCCCAGCTTAGTCATGTATTTATGTTGAATTTCTATTGCAGCGATTATGCTTCCTATCTAAAATTTCTATTTGGTGCATTTCTGCCATTTTTGGTCCTTAATTTCTTATATGTATGTGTTTATTTTAAAACTTAAATTTCTTTAATTTTTGTTTTTTTAAATTATTGAGAACCCCAACATACTTATTTTCAAGTCTCTTCCCAGCTCTTTTTTCATCTGGCATCTTTTGGGATTTTCTTCTTTTTTCCTGTGCTCCTATGACTTTTGATTTTACTGTCCTGGATCTAGTACAGAGAAGCAGGTCCTACAATGGAGACCTTGTCCTCTTCCCCAGAGGTGCTGACATGAAGGAGTGGGGAAACCTGCCCGGCCTGGCTCAGGTCCCCACCCTGCATGGGGGGCCTCTCGGCTTCCAGGCTCAGAGCCCAGCAGGTCCCAACATTAGGCCCACTTCTTCCATACTTCTTTCTCATGTAGGGAAATGTTTGTCTGTCTTTTTTTGGCTGTCTGATTCTGAGTTTTTTCCTCTATCACTGTTTTATTTCTTAGGGGTAAGTTTGGGAAGAAGTATTCCTAAAAGCATTGGTTCCCAGATCCATCTTCACCAGCATTCTCTGCAAGCACATGGGAACTGGGCATGTGGTCCCAATCCTTCGTTGTGTTTCAATATAATGTAGCTATCAAATTGATTTAACACCAGAGCCATTTAATTAAGGATGTCATATAATTTTTATCCTAGTCTAGAGCTATAAAAGGAAGCATTAAAAGGGAGAAGGCAGTAGTTTTTAAAGTTATGCTAAATTGAACTGCAAAGAGAGGAGAGAGAATTGGAATCTTGGGATTGAGCTGCTGGGAGGTGAGAAATGCCAAGGGGAAAGAGGTGGGTAAGTGTTGACTTGCAAGCCCTGGGGTGACTGGGAGCCAGGAATGCAGAGATGGGCCTTAATCTGGACTCCTTAAAGCACGTGAAAAAGTAGAAGGTGAAATAAAGGAAAGAAAACACGAAAGCAAGAAGCTATCAAAGAATGTTTATAAAGAAACAGTTTACCTGGTATGGTGGCTCATGCCTGTAATCCCAGCACTTGGGAAGGCTGAGGTGAGAGGATTGCTTGAGCCCATGGGTTTGAGACCAGCACAGGCAGCATGGTGAGACCTCATCTCTACAATAAATAAAAAAAATTAGCCAGGTGTGGTGGTACACGCCTGTAGTTCAGCTACTTGGAAGCCTGAGGAGGAAGGATCACCTGAGCCCAGCAGGCTGAGGCTGCAGTGGCTGTGAGCATGCTACTGTACTCCTGCCTGGGTGACAGAGTGAGACTCCGACTCCAAAAAAAAAAAAAGAAAAAAAAGAAAGAAAGAAACAGTTCATGTGATGGGATTAGAGGTTGTGGAAAATTTTGTTAGAAAATGTTATAATAAGAACAGGAATACTGTGCTGCCCATATTTAATCACTAGTGAAATTGCTACCCTAAGTCAACTTTACAAATAAAATAGAATGGCTTTCTTATTGACAGGATAGAGGTAGGGGTCTAAGTTACTACGGGTCCCTTCCTGCTGTCCCATTGATGGGATTAGTGTGGACACTGCCTCTCTGCTCTTGAGACCTGTGTATGTCTGTTCTTCATTGAGCCCATGAGGTCAAGACACTAATTTCATAGACTCCGACAGCCTTAGATCTGAAGGTGGCTTTAGAACTCTTCTAGGGGTTCTGTGGCAGATAAGAGCAGAGATTTGCCTAAAGTGTCTAGTTCACGTGACATGTTAATTAAAGTTTACATCAGTGGGATCATACAAGGCTCTTGCCCCTAAGGAGTTCACAGCCAGGTAAGAGAGAAATGGGCTGCCCATAAACACCACGAATGAAAGGCACTGTGCACTGATCATACTGAGCTTAACAGGTGTTCTTGGGAATGGTCTTAAAAAGGAAGAGTTGGCGGGAGGGTGGGTGCCATAGTTTATGATTGGGGTGAAAATGAGGATGATCTGTGTGTTTTGCAGCAACTTGTAAGCGTGAGCATGTCACTGATTTGGGTGATTTTTCTTTTTACGTTTTTGTTTCCCTTAGAACATGGCCTCTCAGTGCATTGAGAAATGGATCCGAGAGTGATACTACCAAGAGGTTCTCTATAGTAGTTTTAAGTATAGGTGATCTTTGCTGACTTTAAAGCATGTCTTCTATGGAAGATATGAATAATTCTGTTATAGAAGAAAAGGAGACGTGTAGGAAAAGGCAGGGGGTTCTGAAAGTTGGGGACAGACCTTCTCTGTACTGGGTCCTGGAGGTAGTAGCTGCCAACATGACATGTTGGAGTGCGTCAAGGTGGTGGGAAGGAGAGTGAGCAAGAATTCAATCTGGGCGGAGTCAGGGCAGAAAGGGAAAGGAAGGTGGGGAGGGAGTGGCTTTAGAACAGGTTTGAGAGCCTGGATTCTGTGAGTGGCTCTTGAATGACTGCTCGAGAAGCTTTGAAATTTTTAGTGTATCAATAAAAGCTCTTCAAGGGGTTTTGAGCAGAGAAATACCTACTAGGTTGTGCTGTAGGAATATTGAAGGAAAACCTGAGAATAGCATAGAGAGTGAACTGGGGTAGGGCACTGTTAGAAGAATAAAGAACATCGTCTGTTGTAATAACCATTTAGCAAACATTTATTGACCACATTCTGTGGAAGAGGTGACCATGTCTGGGTATAACACTCTGCAGCTTACTCTCTGCCTTCAAGTAGTATGTGAACCAGAAGCAGGAGTGGGTGCTTCCACACTGGAGAACGAGTGCTACAGGAGGGTTCTTCCTGGGGGCTGTGGGAGTCCCTGGACTTTTTTTTTAGGTGACTGATTGGAATCAGAGGACCAGGAGAGTCAGTGGGCCAGAGAGATGGCAAGGGCTTGATCTCGGTTGAGGACAGTAAGAATGGAGGTGAGGCTGGGAGAAGAGATGCCAGGAGACTTTGAGGGCCAGGAGATGGGGAAACTCAGGGTTCCCATCAAGATTTTATACATAGGAACATGTTTGGGCAGATGGTGGCTTTGCAGAAAATACAGAGTCTAAAGAACCCCGTAAGTTTGGAGGATGGGAACAATGAAAGATGATGGAGTTTGCAAAGTCATGGATTTGAAGTGCTGCTGTCTCCTAGAGCCTGCAGATACTGGGGGTGTGGGGCTTGGTGCACACAGAAAGCAGGAGTGCTCCAGACTCATGGCAACAGCTCATGTGAGTGGAGGCTGACCTGTGGGAGAGGGTACAGCTGCCAGGCAGAGCTGGCAGAGGAAGAGAGGGCTGAGGGCCTCACTGCTGGAGATGCTCACAGGAGGCTGACTTGGAGGATGATATAGGCTGTTGCTGCCTGCTGGTGCCTTCTTTCATTCTGGCTTTTGAAAATGTAAATATCGAAGAGTCGCCAGCATGGCAACTTTGGGTTTTGACTTTGTGTCTAGATCTGGACTGTCCAATACCACAGCTGCTAGCCACTTGTGGCTATTCAATTGTAAGTTAATTGGAATTAAGTAAAATGTAAAATTCATTTCCTTGCTTGCAGTAGTCAAATACTTGATAGCCACAGGTGGTCAGCCCAGTTCTTTGCTTGCTGGTCAGGCCTTTCAAGACTGGAATGCTGGCTTTTATTTCCGTCTTTGCTTTGGAGTCTAAAGCTGGGCCTTAGGCTATCAGCTTCGAGGCGCCTAGAGAGAGGTACGCTGGAGTGCAGAGAGGCTCAGCTCAGTACCAGGAACAATCTGGCTGCTCCTGGGAACCAGGTTTGGGGGTGGGGAGTATATGTTAGAGTCATGGCTGGGGTATGAGTGTGAAGGATCTCATTATTAGAGCATCTTTTACGCAACCTACATTACAATTGTTTCCTAGATTTTAAAATAAAATAAAACAGATGCCCACACAATAATTTAAGAAGAATGAACCTATACATAGAAGAAGAATTTGACAAGGTCACAGTAAGAACAAGAGACATGGAAAGCCCCCGGGTTCATAGAAATTAGATCATGTGGTCATAGTTAATATTAAGTAGGGGGAACATAGCAAAAGATCTTCCTCTTATGCCACAGGAATTGTGTTAGGCAAATCCATGTGTTTTAAAGCCAGCTAGGAAATGTGTAATAGGAGTGAATACAGCTTAGCAAGGAATTAGAACCAGAAAATATAGCAAAAAGTCTTGATGCCCTACGGACACTGGCCCCGAAGTACAGCTGGAAAGTGCAGCCAGGAAGACTGTGTGTTTGTTCTACCGTTTCCAAATCACCTGAACCTGGAGACCAGGTTAATAGCCTGTGGTGGTTCAGAGTTGGGAAATGTGTTTAAGCTCTTATTTCTCTTAACAGTCTCTGTGAGAATATTTGAGTCTCCTCCTCCTGGGTGGCAAGAGTATTAGCGGTGTGGACCAAGGAGTAGCTTTCTTAGGTCAATCTTATCAGAGAATGGGAGAAATACTTGTAAGTATTCATAAAAAATGTTTTGATGTTTTTGTTTCAAAGCATATGTTGGCATATTCCTTTTCTAATACTTTCCCCCCCAACTTATACATTTTAAAGCCACTTGTCTCAGCTTCCCCTAGTGTGTACTCTTTAAAACATGTAATGTTAAGGCCCACAGGCTTACGCTCTTGATTGGTTGAATATGGGTTCGGTACCACACAGACCCGGTAACTAGCTACTTCCTGTCCAGTGCAGAGAGATGCAGCAAGTCAGCAAATGAACCGTAAGTGTTAGATTTGGATTCAGCACGGGGTGCTGTGAGGGTGCCCAGGCAGGACCATTGCTCGGCTGTGCTGTTAGATAAAGGTTCCCAGGGATGATGACATTGAACTTCTGAAAATTGTTTAGGTATGGCAGGTCACGAGGAGGGAGACCGAGGGCCTTTCAGCCAGGGACAGCATGGCGAGGTCCTGCTCTGAACACAACTTTAAACAGAACTCAGTGGAGTGGGAATAGACTTTGGGGATGTCAGGGAGAGGTCATAGATGTGGGGATGGGTGGGTGAAGAAACCATTTAATGGCAGCTTTGGTTCCTTTAAACTCCTTGTTATGTGATGGCAAATTTGAATATGCTCATTTTCAACAGTGAAAATAAGGCAGAAAGGTATTTTGGTGCAAATAGTCCTATTTTAAAAACCAAGCAATAAACCCCAGAATGCGTCCTTTCTCTTAGGACTTTAACACCAGGTGCTGTGAAATGCCTTCTTGTACATCCCTAAATCGAAGTTGTTAGGTCTTAAAATCAGATGTCTCAGTTGGATGGTAATAATAGTTGTCTTGGAAAATCTTCTCTTTCAGTCAGAGTAATAGATCTTCGGATTGACACTGAGTGATTCCAAGAAGGGTCTGAGGATGAAGAGAGACTTTCCTGGGGTCTGCCCAGGGAATTGGTTTAATTCTGTTCTTTCTGTAAGATGAGAGTTTGAATCTCCTGCATAAGGGCCATGTATTTAGAGGAGGAGGTGAGCGGCCCTTTTTGTTTTAAAATGTATAAGCTGGGGGGACAAGTATTAGAAAAGGAATATGCCAACATATGCTTTGAAACAAAAACATCAAAACACTGGGAGGCAAATGCAGATTTTTATGCGGGATCAGGTTCTTTTCCTCACCTTTTTTTTCTTTCCAAGTTTTTGATGATCTTGAAAGTTAATTTTCTTGCTCTGATAGTTTCTTACATTGCAGGTTACTTTTAGTCTAAGCCCATAATTCTGTTGGAGAAAAAGCTCATTCCTATTAGAATTTGATAAAGTAGTTGAGGAGGGAGATATGTTATTGGATTGCAATAACCCAGTGGTCCCACCTCCCCTTTAAAACTATATGTGTTTGGGCAACCCCTTTGGATCCCCTCTCACTGTGGGAGCTTCTCTGTCCTCTCAGTAAAATCCTGCTTTCTCACTTTCCAGCCGTCCGTGCCCCTCATTCTTCCCGGGCATGAGACAAGAACCTCGACCCTGAAGAGTTGCAACCTGAAGAGCTGCAAAAGATTGTTAGACACATTCTAATAAATCTTCTTACCTCTGTGGGAAAAACAAAAACAAAAACTATACATGTTTTAGAGTACTCATGTTTATCCCTAGGCTTCGTGGTACAAAATGTGTTGTTGGGATTAAATGGAAGAACAAGAAAACTGATATTCTTTTACTGTCTCTTTTTTGTAGTTTACATATGTTTATTTTCTGTCCTTGTTTCTTTATTTGCATATCTTTATTTACAAGATAACTATGTTCTCTGTAAGAAACTTAGAGAGTAAAGAACAGTTTAATAAGGAAAACATACATCATGTAAAATCTCATTAGCCAGAAAAACAACACGCAGAGATTTGAAGTAAATATTTGGGTATTCTTTTATAAAATTTGGATCAAAACACATATATACACATTCACACACACACACACACAATCTGCTTTATAAAGTCCTTTAGCTTCATATCATCTTTGGTATCAACGTTATTGAAAATATAACTTATAATTGTGGCATAATAGCAAACTGTGGTTCTTTCTACTTTCATTGGGACTTTGGGTTGTTTCTAATTTTCCATAATAAATGACAGTCCAGTGTAAGTTATTGTATCTGATTGCTTTAATTGTGAATTGCAGTGAAGTGGAACACTTTGCCACCAATATTCTTTGGCCATTTATATTTTTCCTTTGTGTCTGTTTTCCTCCCAAACCCCTTTATTTCAGGTGGGTTGCTGTTGGTGATCAGCTGGGGTTTTTTTGGGTTTTTTGTTTTGTTTTTTTTTTGTTTTTTTGAGTTGGAGTCTCACTCTGTCACCCAGACTGGAGTGCAGTGGCCGCTCCCGGCCACCGCAGCCTCGACCTGCTGGGCTCCGGCGATCCTTCCTCCTCAGCCTTCCAAGTAGCTGGAACTACAGGCGTGCGCTACCACGCCCGGCTAATTTTTTTGATTTATTGTAGAGATGAGGTCTCGCCAAGTTGCCCAGGCGGGTCTCAAACCCGCGGGCTCAGGCAATCCACTCACCTCAGCCTCCCAAGGCGCGGGATTACAGGCTGAGCCACCGAGCCTGGCTAACCATGCCTATTAAATAAAGCTGCAATGGGAGGACCACGTGTCTAAATGGGGACAGGGCAGAGACTTCGTTTCTTCCCAAACGCATGAGTTCGTCGACACTAAATACTTAGAAAAATCACACCAAGGACACTAACCAACGCGACGCACAGGCTGCCAGGCTGTGACTCAGCACACAGCCACCTCGGCAGACAAAACCTGGCTTCTACTTCTACTTACCACTGACCTACAGTTCTAAAATCAGACAGACACGCTGACCCCGGGCACCAGAGCCCTCGGCACAGCAGCAGACCTCGGGCTTCCCGAGGGTGCGGCAGGCAGGCAAATGTCCCGGGAAGCGTGGGGCTGGCGCTCATTGGAGGATGAAGCCCGGCTGGTGCGGGGGCAGCCGGGGCGGGGGTCTCTGAGGGATTGCTGGCGGGTACGGAGCCACGAACTGTGCAGAGAATCCTTGCTGGGGCGGGAGGCCCACACGGGGGGGGCAGGGGCGGGCACTGCACTCCTGGGTATGGCACAGCCTGTCCTGAGCCCATGGCAGCAGTAAATGGGGTGGCTAAGCGTCCTGCAGGCACTGGGGGTGGTGGAGGGGGGATGCGCCGAGGCACGACAGAGGGGGTCCCGCTGGCCTCTGGGCCAGGGTATGGCAGGGGGGCAACTGGCGCCGGCTCGGGCACCCTGGGTGGCAGCGGGGCCGGGGCCTGCAGCAGTCTCTGCCCCTTCAGCACCATCTCCTGAAGCTTCTCTATTTTCACCCTGCGCATGTGGGCCAGTTTCCGCTGGCTCTGATAGACATCGATGAAGGAGTCCAGGGGAAGCTCTCCATCCAGAAACTTCTCTGCCATGTTCTGAAAGAGGCAGAAGCCTGGTTACAAGGACAGGCAATATGACAGAGAAGAAAACTCCCTTCAAGGTCCAGGGTACAGGAAGAGGAACAACTCCTTTTCTGGTAACCACTCCGAGGTGCCCAGGCTCCCACCACTTCCTGCAGACGCTGGGGGTTATAGGCTCGGGCTGGCCTCAGCAGGGGCCGCCACCAGGTGGAGCCACGGGAAAGAGAGGGGATCTGTCCTGCCATCCATCCCACCCTTCTGAACCGTTACAAGTGACAGGCAGCAGGCCTGAAGAGCTGGCCTTCCGATGAGGAGCCCCTTGGGGGCCCTGACTTCTGGGCCTCCCTGGCCTGACTTGTCAAGCCAGCACCTCCTTGCCTTCTGCCTGGCTGCACCCTGGCTGACAGATTCGCCCTGGACACGTCGCAGGATAGAAACCTGCCTGTGCCCATCAGGGTCCCTCCAAAGCCTAAGTGGTTAAGCAAACCCACGGAGCCTGGTCTCGGCAAGACCCTGGCAGCCCCAACCTGCTACAACTGGTCAACATTCACCCCTGATTCACTGCCTTAGTGCCTGGCGAGGTTTAGGCCTCGAGTACTCAGCTGGCCATGCCCAAAAGGCCCTGCAGCCACCAGCTGACTCACAGACCACAGATGGTAATCCTGCCACTGGCACCCACAGGCTGGCGCCAATTCAAGGTGAAGCGTGCCTGCCCTCACTTGGCGCTCACTTAGGTCTGCACTTGACCACCCTGCTGCTCCCTGGGCCCCCTCGCCGGCACTTTCCCCAGGCCAGCCCACAGGCCAGGCCGCCTGCTCACACACAGCCTGCTCGCCTCAGAGGCGGCACCTCCAGCAACGTGGCGCTTGCTGTCCCTTGAAGGGGGACAAAGTCACTTTGGAAACCGTGCCCTGGGGCATCCGGCCAAGGCTGGCTGGCTTTACCTCAGTGTCTTCCTCAATCTTGGCCCCTTCTGCTTGGAGAAGTGCTAACAGGGTCTCCAGGGAAGCGCTGCTCGACTGCTGATCTGGAAGAAGGAGAGGTGTGATGCGGTGGTGCACGCAGACCAAGCCCGCAGGAGGACATGCCTCCCAGATGCCCTCCCGTTTCCACCGTGTTCAATGAAAGGCAACAGGAGTCACACCTACAGACAGCCGACTTCCAGGACGCTGAAAGTGAAGGCTGTAAAATCCACAAGAGGAATGACTGACTGCACAGAACAAGTGCCCAAGGGCTAGTATCTCGTGTCTGAGCACCCAATGTCACCGTCTGCCCTACAGAGTGGGCTGTTTTCAAATACGTGGAAGTGACACTGCAGTCATACCAGTTTATATTTCCTTTATGTTTCTGAGTGATACTTACATCAAGTATATACATCTTAAGTGTATGATGCAAACTTTCACATGCATGTAGCCCTCAAGCACATTCACCTGGATTGAGATACGCGCCCACAGAGCTCCCTCATGCCCCAGCAGTCCCCAGGTAAGCCATGCACAGACTTCCGCCACACAGTTAGTTAGTTTCACGTTAGTGGAATCAAACAGTATGCACTCTGTGTGGGCTTCTGTCGCTAAACCATGTCCCTAAGACTATGTTCTTGCATGCATCAGTAATTCATTTCTTTTCAATGCTGTGTAGTATTCCAAGGTGTAAATATAATGTATTTACCCATCACTCTATAGATGGACACTTCAACTGTTTCTTTTTTTTTTTCTTTTTTTTTTTGAGGTGGAGTCTCACTCTGTCGCCCAGACTGGAGTGCAGTGGCCGCTCCTGGACACCACAGCCTCGACCTGCTGGGCTCCAGCGATCCTTCCACCTCAGCCTTCCGAGTAGCCGGAATTACAGGCGCGTGCTACCATGCCCGGCTGATTTTTTTATTTATTGTAGAGATGAGGTCTCGCCCAGGCGGGTCTCGAACCCGCGGGCTCAGGCAATCCACTCACCTCAGCCTCCCAAAGGCACGGGATTACAGGCTGAGCCACCGAGCCCGGCTTCAACTGTTTCTAGATTTTGCTATTACAAATAAAGAAACAACATTCTTATACCATCTTCTGCTAGACATAAATGTCTACTTTGTTGTGTATGGACCCATGCTCTTAACTTTGCACTGCTGGCCGGGCTTGGTGGCTCAGCCTGTAATCCCAGCACTTTGGGAGGCCGAGGCGAGTGGACTGCCTGAGCCCGCGGGTTCAAGACCCACCTGAGCAACTTGGTGAGACCTCGTCTGTACAATAAATCCAAAATTAGCCAGGCATGGTCGCGCGCGCCTGCAGTTCCGGCTACTTGGAAGGCTGAGGTGGAAGGATTGCCGGAGCCCAGCACATCGAGGCTGCGGTGGCTGGGAGCATGCCACTGCACTCCAGTCTGGGCGAGAGTGAGACTCCAACTCAAAAAAACAAAAAACTTTGTACTGCCAATTACTGTCCCAAGATGGCCTAACCAATGTCTATTGCTACCGGCAATGCAGAAGCTGCATGTCCATTTTCACCAGCACTTAGCACTGCTGGCCTTTACTTTTCTTTACTATGCTTGGCTATCAGACACTACTGTCAACCTCACTGAAAGAGAGAATTCTTTTTTTTTTTTGAATTGGAGTCTCACTCTTGTCGCCCAGGCTGTAGTGTAGTGGCAGCTCACGGCCACTGCAGCCTTGACCTATTGGGCTTAGGCGATCCTTCTGCCTCAGCCTTCCCAGTAGCTGGAACTACAAAAGCACGCCACCACATCTGGCTAGTTTTTGTGATTTACTGTAGAGATGAGGTCTCACCAAGTTGCCCAGGCTGGTCTCAAATCCCCAGGGCTCAGGCAATCCTCTTGCCTCGGCCACCCAAAGAACTGGGATTGTAGGCTGAGCCACCGTGCCCAGCCAGGAGAGAATTCTTTATTTTTATTTTTATTTTTTTTTTAGTTGGAGTCTTACTCTGTCACCCAGGCTAGAGTGCAGTGGCATGCTCACAGCCACCCTAGCATTGACCTGCTAGGCTCTGGTGATCCTTCCGCCTCAGCCTTCCAAGT
>CAUYQG010081471.1:0-58613 GCA_963574415.1 Tarsius wallacei | reverse complement strand
GGTGTGTTAACTAGTACAACCTCTATAGAAAATAGTGTGGCAATTCCTAAAAGATCTAAAAATTGACCTTCCATATGACCCAACAATCCCCCTTCTGGGAATATACCCAGAGGAACTCAAATCATTCTGCAAAAAAGATACCTGCACATGCATGTTTATTTCAGCATTATTCACAACAGCAAAAACATGAAACCAACCATGCTGCCCACAGAAAGTGGACTGAATAAAAAAAGTGGTACATATACACAATGGAATATTATGCAGCCATAAAGAAAGACAAAGTTATGAACTTCACAGCAACTTGGATGGATTTAGTCTATCGTACTCAGTATCACAGAAACAAAGAACTGAGTACCATATGTTCTCACTCATAAACAGACTCTGAACAATCATCATAATACTTTAAGAAAGGGATTGGCAGTAGTGGGAGACTGCAGATGGTGGTAGGGGCATACTTCATCTAGGGATACCTGATCTCAAACTAGGCGAAGTGGGGACCAAAAGGAGGCCTAAAATTTACCTGGGTGGCGATCACTTGTATACCTAACCCTGAATTGTACCCCACATCTTTAAAAAACAAAAAAGAAATCTTCAAGAGATCAACAGAGGATAATTTTATCAGTCAATGTTAGGTAAGTGCCATTGAAGAATCCACTATAATTTTCCTTCATTTTTATTCAGTTAAGACTCCATCATATCTTGCGCTCCCTCCTCTTTTGTAGAACCTGAGTTAGTGTGGGGGTGGGGAGACACCATGGCTCCTGTTCCTGCCAGAAAATGGGGCGTGTTTTCTTCTATTGGTTGATGCTACTCATAGCTCTGAAGCCAACACATTTTATCTTTTCTTGAAGGATTGAAGGAAGGGATTTGCTGAATATGGTAGGTGTTGTTTATTGCAGCCCTTCAAAGAACACCTGACACTGAAATTAAGGTAGAAAAATGGAGTTAAGTGCAATTGGTCTCACATTATATGTCAGGTTTCCAGTAAGATTATGCTACCAGACCCTTATTTTTCCATAGAAAATTTCATAGACTCAAAATCCACCACCATCACAATCACACTATCCCTGCCAGCACAACTTCCACCATTAGTTTTGATAACCATCACCTTTGTCATGGTATCATTACTACCTACTCATCACTCTACAATCCTGACATAACTTTAAGTTTTTTCCAGAGCATTATGATATATGTATGTGTGTGTATGTGTGTGTATGTATGTGTGTGTGTGTATTATTCACTAATCATCACAACAACTTTATGAACTAACTGCATTTTACAAGTCTAGAAATGGAGGAATAGTAGGTAACCAACTCAAATTCCACCATAACAAGAATTCTGCACCCATTCACATTCCAAAGTCCCTCTGTGAGAGTCTGAGAATTCAGTTAGGATTTTGTGAAATTCCAGTGGAGCTCAAGACCTAAGAGGGTGATTTTGAGAGTGCAGACCAATGACACCCAAGTGACTGATCTGCCTCAAGCTTGCTTCTGGGTTCAAACTCAGAAATGGCCCAAATCCCCCAAAGATTTTGGCTACAGCCCTGTTTAGTCTTGGGCCTGAAACCAAAACCATTTCCCAAGGAGCCCAGAAGGAATCATGTACACTAGTGTCTTGGTGGAAAGGTTTGCTTGCCTACTAATATTGGTCTTAGAATGAACCTGAAAATTCCCCCGTGGTCTTGCTCTAGCCTTTTTCAGTTAAGGTGCCCACTCAGAGATACTCACATCAGGACCTAGAGAGAGACTTGCACAAATCTCACAGCCTGAGAGTCTGAGTTTCCCAAATAGGTTTCCCAATTTCTGTCTCACAGCATATCCTGAGGGGGCTCAGTTTTCCCTTTGGGTTCTCTTGTTGCAGATGAGGAAGTATTCCATTTGAACTTAGCCATGCTGGGAGATGTGTAGCTGTCTGGGTCAATGAAATGGGCTCTTCAGTCATTATCTCACAGGATATCCTTAAAGCACCCAGTCTCAGCTCCAGCCTCTTCTGCTGCAACCAGGGAACTATTCCCTATGTGTCCTTAGACTCCATAAACTTTGTTCATTTCTTTTCATTGTTTTTTCTTCTCTGACTATATCTTCAAATAGTCTGTCTTTGAGCTCATTGATTCTTTCTTCTATTTGATCAATTCTTCTGTTGATGCTCCCTAATGTATGCATAGTCCTCTTGGTAGATGTATGTCCTCTGAGTCAAAAAGACTGAGCTCCAGTCTCTATCTCATAGCAGATCCTGTGGAAACACATTCTCATTTTTGGCCCTTCTTGTTGCAGTTGAGGAGCTACTTCATTTGTTCATGGGCCTGCTGGGTTATGCATTCCTGTCTGAGCCAAGGAGATGAGCCTCCTTTCCATGGCAGATCCCAAAAGAGCCCAACTTCTCCTATTGCTGTGGGGAAACTATCCCACCTATACTGAGACTTGCTGAGAAGTACCTTTCTGGGCCACTAGGACAGTCTTCTGGACTCAAGACCCTGGAAGTCATGTCAGCCTCAGAGCTCTTGTGAGACTCACAGCAATCCTGGGCTTAGTGTTCTCTAGCACTGAGATGACTGTAATGGTCACAGTTTCAGGGAACACAACAGCCAGTTGGCTTAGAATCCTCAGAAGCCCTTCTGAAAAAGGATAGGCACAAACAAAGCCAGATTGTGAAGACTAACATAAATACCTGATTTCTCAAAGTACCAACATTGTCATATTTCCATGAACATAAAGAAATGTAACTTCACCAAGCAGTCAAAATAAGGCACCAGAGGCTGACCATAAAGTGATAGAGATATACAATCTCTCAAAGAATTCAAAATAACTATTTTAAGGAAGCTCAATGAACTTCAATAAAATACAGAAAGTCAATTCAGAAATTTATCAGAGAAATTTAACAGAGAGATTGAAATTATAATTTAAGAAAGCAGAAATCCTGGAGCTAAAAATACAATGAATGAAATAAAAAAATGCAAGAGGGAGCATTAACAGTAGACTTGATCAAATAGAATAAAGAATCAGTGAACACAAAGATAGACTATTTGATGATAAACAGAGAAAAAAGGAAAATAAATGGACAAAGCTTACAGAATCTATGGGACAACATCAAAAAATAAAATATTTGGGTTATTGGAGCCAAAGAGGGAACTGAGAAAGACAAAGGGGTAGAAAGTTTATTTTAAAAAATAAGAACAAAAAATCTTCTAAACCTGGAGAAAGATACAAGTATGCAGGTATAGGAAGGTATAGGAAGATCAAATGTCTCCAATGATATTCAACCCAAATAAGACATGTTATAATCAAACTTGCAGAGGTCAAAGACAAAAAGAGGACTGAAAGAAATGAGAGAAAAGAAGCAAATAACATATAAGGGAGATCCAACATACCTAACAGCAGACTTCTCAACAGAAATCTGATAGGCCAAGAGTGAGTGGGATAATATATTAAAAGTGTTGAAGAAAACATATTGACAGGCATCAATACTATACTCAGAAAAGTTACATTTCAAAATAAAGGAGAGATAAAGACTTTCCCAGAAAATAAAAGCAGAAGGAATTTGTTGCTACCAGCTCTGTCATATAAGAAATGCTGAAGAAAGTTCTTTACAATGAAAATGGGATGTAACGTGATTGTTATATTGATATTATGACCATGATGTTTAAACAACTTTTATATACTTAGAAGGCTGAAAGACAATACTATTAAAATAATAATTATAATAATTTGTTAAAAAATAGGCAATATAAAAAAAGTAAGCTGTGACACAAAAAATTCAAAATATGGGAATAGATGGGAGTTAATGTGTATAGGTTTTTATTTTGTGTTAGAAGTTAAGTTGTATCAGTTTTGAATACTTGTCATAACTATTGGACTTTTTTTGTAAGCCTCATGGTAACAACAAAGCAAAAACCTACAACAGACACATTTGAAATAAAAATCAGTGAATTAAACTTACTATCTGAGAAAATCACTTAGGCACAAAGAAAGTAAGAAAGAAGGAAAAAGAAGGGTTATAAAACAACTTGTAAACAGGTAACAAAATGGCAGTAGTAAGGCTTTATTTATCAGTATTAATATTGAATGGAAATGTAATAAAATTCTCTAATTAAAATACATAGAGTGGCTGCATGGATTTAAGAACAAGACCCAACTATATGCTGCTTACAGGAAACTCACATCACTTGTAAAGATACATACTGATTGAAAGTTAATGGACAGAAAAGATATTCCATGCAAATGGAAACCAAAAAAGAGCAGAAGTGGCTATATTTATATCAGATAAAAGAGACTTTAAGTCAAAAATTGTAAAAAGAGACAAAGAAAATCATTACATAATGACAAAAAGGTCAATTTGGCAAAAGGTTATAATAACAATAAATATGTATAATCAAAACCAGAACACCCAAATATATAAGGCAAATATTAATAGATTTATGGGAAGAGATAGACTGAAATACATTAATAGTAGGATACTTCAACACCCTACTTTTGTCATGGACAGACCAATGACAAATCCCATCCAGACAGAAAATCAACAAAGAAACACTGGAATTAAACTATACTCTACACCAAATGGACCATTAGACATTTATAGAACATTTCATCCAACTATTACAGAATACACATTTTCTCTTATGAGTTCACAAAGCATTCTCTAGGACAGACCATATGTTAGGACACAAAACAAACCTCAACAAACTAAAAAAGGCCAAAATTATATCAAGTATCACTTCTGACCACAATGCAATAAAACTATAATCCAATAACAATAGGAACTTTGAAAACTGTATAAATACATGGAAAATTAAACAATATACTCTTGAATGACCAGTGAGTCAATGAAGAAATTAAGAAGAAATTCAGAAATTTCTTGAAAGAAATAAAAATGGAAGAGCAACATATAGAACCAATAGGATACAGCAAAAGTGACGCTAAGAGGAAATTTTATAGCCATAAATGTCTACAGCAAAAAGAAAAAAAAAAGGCTCTAAATAAACATTCTAAAAATGAACCTCATGGAACTAGAAAAGCAAGAACAAATCACACCCAAAATTAATTGCAGCAGAGAAATAATAAAGATCAGAGTAGAAATAAATCAAATTAAGACTCAAAAAATAACACAAAGATCAACAAAATGAAAAGTTGGGTTTTTGAACAGATAAGCAAAATTAACAAACCTAAATAGATGAACTAAGAAAAATAGAGAAGATACCCAAATAAATAAAATCAGAGATTAAAAGGAAACATTACAACTAATATCACAGAAATACAAAGGATCATTGGAGACTATATGCCGAAAATTGGAAAACCCAGAAGAAACAGATGAACTATTGGACACATGCAACCTACCAAAATTGAATCTTGAGTGAATAGGAAACTTCAACAGACCAATATTGAATAAAAAGATTGAAGCAGTAATAAAGCTTCTCCTAAACAACAACAACAACAACAACAAAACCCCAAAACAAACAAACAAACAAAACTCAGGACCTTATGGTTTCGTTGATGAGTTCTACCAAATATTTAGGAAGAGCTAATATCAATTTTATTCAAACTATTTCAAAAAATTGAAGAGATGGTAATACTTCTAAACTCATTCTACAAGGCCAGCATTACCCTGATACCAAAACCAGATGAAGACATAACAACAAAAAAGAAAACTACTGACCAATGTTCCTGATGAACTTGGACACAAAAATCCTCAACAAAATACTAGCAAACAAAATTCAATAACACATTTAAAAGATTGTTCACCATAATCAACTGTGATTTATTATAGGACTGCAAGGGATGGTTTACCATACACAAATCAGTAAATGTGTTATATCTCACAAACACAATTGAAAACAAAAACCATAGGGCCATTTTCAATAGATGCTGAAAAAGCATTTGATAAAATTTAGCATCCCTTTAAAATTAAAACCCTTAAAAATTAGATATAGAGAGAACATACTCAACATGATACAAGTTATATATGACAAGCCCACAGCCAATAGCATATTGAATGGGGAAAAATTGAAAGCCTTTCAACTAAGATCTAAGATCACCACCTTTAGTCAACATTTTATAGGAAATCCTGGCCACAGCAAACAAGCAAGTGAAAGAAATAGAGGGCATCCAAACTGGAAAGGAAGAAGTTAGATTATCCTTGTATGCAGATGACAGAAAAGCCTAACACATCCACCAAAAACCTGTTACAACGGATAAACAAATTTATTGAAGTTGCAGCATACAAAATCAACATACAAAATCAGTAGTGTTTCTATATGTTAACAAAAGTCAATCTGAAAAAGAATAAAGAAATCCCATTTACAATAGATGCAAAATAATGAGAAATAAATTTAATAAAAGAAGTGAAAGACCTCTACAAGAGAAACTATAAAACACAAATGAAAGACATTGAAAAGGACACACACACACACACAAATGGAAATATCCCATGCTAATGGATTGAAAAAATTAATATTATTAAAATGTTTATACGTCCCAAAGTGATCTACAGATTCAATTCAACCCCTATCAAAATATCAATTACGTTCTTCACAGAAACAGAAAAAACAATCCCCAAGTTTATATGGGACCACAAAAGACCCTGAGTAACTAAAGCAATACAGAGTAAAAGAACAAAATAGGAGGCATCACACTAATTGATTTCAAATTATAATAACCAGAATAGGATGATGCTAGCACAAAAAAGGATACATAGACCAATGGAACACAATAGAGAGCCCAGAAATAAGCCTATGCAATTTGAGCCAACTCATTTTTTACAAAGGTGCCAAGAACTAATATTGGGGAAAAAACAATTTCTTTAAATAAATGGTGCTGGGAAACCAGGATATCCATATGCAGAAGAATATGCATCAGGACAAAATTAACCCTGAGGTGACATATCCAAACATTACAAATGTTTATTTCTCAGTGATATAACATCTAATTCAGATTGCCTGACTCTCTATGGCACCATCTCTACAGCAACTTGGGAACTGAAGCTCTCTTCAAGGTTGCTGATGCAAGGGAAGAGAAAGTATGAAAAACTCACCTACCTTTAAGTACCTGAAATGGAGAGTGATACATGTCACATCTGCCCACACTTGTTCCCAGCCGCTAGCCAGAAGCAGGTACAAAGTCCCAACCTAACCACAAGCAACTTGAGAAGTATAGGAAGGAAAAGCACAAGTGATGTTTTAGAATACCACCAACTCTGTGGTATTGCAGGAAAAACACAATTCATTCGAGTAAATTAACTTAGTCATACATGAAAATATCCATAAGTAGATTGCCAGGGGACCCTGGACAGGCCTGCCTCAGAATTCCAAGTATTCTATTGACTTGTGGGAATTACTCTTTCATCTTAAAAATATGTGAACTCGATAAGCTCTCATGAGATAGAATTGTCACCCATGGCTTGGGTTGCTGCATTCCTAACTAATAATTTTATATTTAACAATAAGGGGGAGGAATAAGCCATAAAATTCTTCCTCAAAATATTTATATCTTGTTCCATGTCATGTCACTTGCTAGTCTTTAATATTTCTAAGTGTTAGAGAACAGAAAAAGTTCTACCTCTTGGGGCTTTACATAAGAAAAGAAGAGTTATAACTGGATGCCACCATTGTCATTTGTGTTTGGTATAAAAAAGAGAAACATGTCATTTACTTACAAGAAAGATGAAACCAGGTTGTATCCATAGGACTTGCTAAAGGACAAGCCTCTCTTTGTCCAACGTTGCAGGCATGATGAAGTGGTTTTTACTATTCAGCCTTTGGAAATAATACAAGGAAAGAAATTTCACCAGTAGGGGACTGAAAAACTAGAACTGGTGAAATTTAATTATTACTCAACATTATTTTAGACAAAGAATAAAAAGGATTGTGTTGTAAACCTCTCTAATATATGTCTCTTAGAGTTCTAAGCTTCTTATTCACTGTCTTACACGAGGGATTGCCAAAGACAGAAAAGTTGATTCTAATCTTTGGGTACATAAGGGCACTGGAAATTCTCAGGGGTATATTCCCAGGCTTTGTGAACAACACAGTGGAAGACAGAACTACTTTCCTCACACCCTAGTCATCTCAGGGTCAGGGTTCATGGATTACTGCTACCTCCAAGGCTCATGTCCAACCCTTGGTCATAGGTGACACGCTAAATGAAGAAGGCACATGCCTCCAAGCTTTGCCTAGGACTAGAGCCACATATTTTTTTTCAAACACAGGAACTTTAAACATTGCATTCCTACAAAGGAGAAAAAAAGATATAGTATAATCTCAGACTGAATTTGTCCTGCTAGCTCTGAAATAGAAAAGTTGCCAGTTCCATTACTTGTAGATTTTCTGTTGCAGTTGCCACCTTCCAAAGTTTCTTGTTTGGAGATGGATGTTTTGAGTGTACAGTTTCTCATTATCTCTGTTTCACGTGATCTTTCTCATTTGGTAAGCTGGATAGACCACAAAACTACTTTCTGTACTGTGAAAACTTCTCAGGGTACAAACTATTTTCAGAAAGATAAGTCACACGTGCATGATCCTGCACTTAAACTAGTTTGCTATCTTTATCTTTAGGCTCATTGTCACATTTTATATAGTCTTCTCTAGTTACTCCAACATAGCTTTATTTTTCATTTCACCATCAATTCCTTCTTCCTGAATTGCACAAAGGAGTCTCTGTCCTGTTTATTTCTGGTCCATCAGGTCAGATTAATCCTCAAAAGAAATTTTCTGACTATGCCAAACTCTTCTCTATCTGATTCTGATGTCTGTCTCTCTCTCTCTCTCGTCTATCTAGCCATTCATCCTGTAAGGAGTAAGGAGAATAGAAACATTGTGCACCTGGGAAATCCCTTAATAGGAAATCCCTATTAAGTGGGAAACTAGGTAAATATTATTACCTAGAGATGAGCTGAATGGCTTGAGTTTGAAAATAAGGCTCCAGGAACTGAAATAGACATCCCTTTCATATGTTCAGTGACTCTGAAAGAGATATAGTTCTAATTCAGCTTCAGAATGGGAGCACAGAATAGATGATGGGAATTTGGGATATCAAAGGCTTGAGCTAATATCTCTATATCTATCTATCTATCTATCTATCTTAATAAAGATCAAGACAATACAATAAATTAGTAAAGACTTCACTTGAAAGTTTAGCTCTGCTCTCTTGATGGTTTCTTTTGTTTTGCAGAAGTTCGTCAGTTTGATGAGGTTCCACTTGTCTATCTTATTTCTTATGGTATGGGCACTTAGGGTTTTGATCCCACAGAATGGGAGAAAAATATTTGCCAGCTGTATATCTGACAAAGACCTAACATCTAGGATCTACAAGGAACTCAAACACGTTGAAAAGAAAAAAAAAAAAAGCCCCATTAAAAAGTGGGCAAAATACATGAATAGACACTTCTCAAAAGAAGATATATGGGTAGCCAACAGACACATGAAAAAGTGTTTAGCCTCACTCATCATCAGAGAAATGCAAATCAAAACCACATTGAAATACCACCTAACCTCAGTAAGAATGTCCATCATTAATAAAACAAACAACAACGGATGCTGGCGAGGAGGCAGAGAAAAAGGAATGCTTCTACACTGCTGGTGGGAATGCAAACTAGTGCAACCTCTTTGGAAGACAGTGTGGCGATTTCTGAAAGAACTAGAAATTGACTTTCCATATGATCCAACAATCCCCCTATTGGGAATATACCAGGAGGAACTCAAATCATTCTACAAAAAAGATACCTGTACACACACACACATGAATGTTGCAGCTCTATTCACAATAGCAAAAACATGGAACCAACCTTGCTGCCCATAGAAGCTAGACCTGATAAAAAAATGTGGTATGTGTACACAATGGAATATTATGTAGCCATAAAAAAGGACAAACATGGACTTCACAGCAACTTGGAAGGATTTAAAGCCTATCATACTCAGTGATCTATCACAGAAACAAAGAACAGAGTACCATATGTTCTCACCCCTAAGTGGACTTTGAACAATTATCATAATGCTGTAAGAAAGGGATTGGCAGTAGTGAGAAACTGCCAGGGGAGGGAAAGACACACCTCATCAACAAGGGTACCTGCATAATGAACATTTGTATACCTAACCCTGAATTGTACCCCACAACTTAAAAAAAAGTTTAGCTCTGTCTAGCTAGTTTAAATAACAAAACTGCATTGTCAATAATACGGTGTTTTTTTGTGTTTTCCTTTTTTTGGCAAGTAAGTTAAAATTTTTATTCTGATGCTCTGGTTGCTATTTTTGTTATTCATAACTTGCCTAATCTGAAGCCTGAGGATGAAATCAAAACAAAGGCTCTCCTTATAAACTTTAAAGTGGGCTCGTGGAGAAGTATTGAGCTTGTTTCTCACACATGAGTAGGGCTGACCAGGTGCAGACAGAGCAATGGTCATGTGCACAGTCAGCTTGTGAACCAGTTACTCTGTGGCTTGATGGAGGCCACAGGCATTCTTGGGCCTCAGCCAGCTACAAAGCCAAATAGTTAAACAGTAGCTGATCCATTTGTGAGAAAGTCCCAGTTAGAGGAATTCTTTAGTGACTTGCCTTGCTGCTGTATATGTGGATACAACATAAGGGGTATAGAACATTGTTATATGATTAATATCACTATAGCTTTTATGGTAGAACTTTTCACTGCATCTGATTTTGCATTCTAGTTGGTATCAGATCAGAGGTAGATTTAAGTTTCAAAAATTATTCTGGTCAACAGGAAAGTTCTCCCTTTTTCTTTGTCATTTTATTTTTCAAAAAACTGGAATCGTTTAGTTTACCAACTAGAGATTTTTAAAATGCATCAGGAAAATTGGTTAACTGACTCAGTAATATTTTCCCATAAATGGCAACATAAGCTGTCCTGTGATTTATTTTTAGATACTGGATTAGTCTTAGAATGTGAGTTCTGCACTGTGGGAAAGAATGACATGACCCTACTAAGATGTGAACTCTGCTTTCTGTCACCATGGTTACCATTTGATCCTTCTAACTTACATACTTGGGGGAAAAAAAAAACCCCAAAACAAAGCAAAATAACATCCTCTAGAGAAGACAGGGATCAAAATATAAAATATGTTGGCCTTTATATGAGCCAATATAAATCATGTATCGACAGTAGGATAAACATTGCCTGCCAAACACAAAGGAGCAGAGTGATGTTTTTTCAGAAAATGAAAAATTTGAATTGGTCTTTACAGTGTATTATTTAAGGAATGTGGGTTGCAGAATTGCTTAGCAAAAGTAGACATATGATAATGGATGCAGCAGTCCAAATGTTTTATGGAGTGGGCCACACGGAACACATTTCAGCTGCACCTTTAAAATCTTCCATAGCATCTAGTCCAATATCTCATTATCTGTGTGACTGCTTGCACCGGATCCTACATCCTTAACATTATTTGTTTAAAAAGAAAACTTTAAGAAGAATAGAAATGGGCTTTATAAAAGTTATGAACCTAGTCTTAGAGTTCTCTAATTCTAAAACATCTGAAACAATGTTATCATTTCATAAACATTCATCCAGTCCCTACCTTTTGAGAGCATGAGTCTATGGCACCGTAGCAAGACTCTTATCTTCTCAAAATGGCTCTTCAGTGATTCAATTTCAAGAAAAGAAAAACATATATATATATATATAAAAGAAATCAACGAATGACTACTTGCAAAAAAGCCGTCAATTTTACCTATGCAATTGTTAATGTTGAAGGATTTCTGCAATTCTCACCTAGTATTTTTGTTTTACAGAACAGAACTTACCCCTTATAACAATGCTGCGTATTTGAATATATTTAACAATTTAGGTTCTTCTTTGAGCTTCGTGAATAGGCAAGAGGAAATGTTGAGAATATGGTTTCTGCCTTCCTGAAAGGATAAAACTTTAAAATTCCTCTATGTTTCAGGGATTATAGAAGTTTATCTAATAAACAAGTTGAGTGAACCAGTTCTACTCTGCATCATTTTTTGACTGTGGCATTAGTGTGCATGTATGTGTGGGAGGTGGTAAGGCCATGACTTTCTCTGGAGTTTAGATGAGTAAGGGCTTTGATTTCTCTCAAAGGGAGGTGTTCAGCCTAAAAATTCTGGGGGTAGGTTGACCCAGGATTTCCTTTCACTGGGTTTAATGGCTTTTATTCAGGAAGCAGAGGTGCTGGACAGTTCCCTCCCACACAAGCACTGAGTAGCCAGGAGCAGGCCTAGGATTTTGAGATCAGAATAATAAAAAAAGTTGGTGTTATTGTGATCTTGAACAATATATTTCTCCTCTGATTCATCATCCATTTCATGTTGAAATTATATTTTAAAAAATTTATCTGGCCCTGATCTGCAATCTTGTTCAATAACAAAACATTTGAATTTTAGAGTTGAGACTTGAAATAGTACCAGTAGTTTCAAGAATGGTCAGGAAATGAGTTTTCTCAATCCATGCTCAGTTTGCCCTAACCTACAAGGCACTCAACACACACAATAAATGTACACTTCTGGCCTTCTTTAGGGCTTGTGACATCATTCATTTGGGTTAGGTACAGTTACTCCAAGACCAGTGTTGTGTATGTGCATGTGAGTGCGTGTGTCTAGAAATCTAAATTTTAACAAGAATACTAGGTATTTTCTTTAAAATTTTTTTAGAGTTGTGGGATACATGTGAGGATTTGATTTATAAGTAAATTGCATGCAGGTGAGGTTTGGGCTTCTGGTGAGTTCTTTCTTTCCATAGTAATGGACGTGGTACCCAGTGGGTGGTTGCATGCCCCTGAATCTCTCTTTCTTCATTCACCTGCTAGTAGTGCCCAGTGCAAGTTCTTCCCACCTTTGTGCTCACATGCCCAATGTTTAGGGCCTGCTTATAAGGGAGAACATGTGGTATTCAGTTTTTTGTTTCTGTGATAGTTCACACAGAATGATGGTGTTCCGTTGCATCCATATTGTTGCAAAGGACATGATTTGGTTCTTTATGGCTGCGTGGTATGCTAACATGTATATGTACTACATTTTCTTTATCTGGTTCACTTTCGATTGGTTTCATGGTTCACTTTCTGGGTTGGTTCCACATTTTTATTATTGTGAATAGTGCTGCAATGAACATACATGTGCATGTGTCTTTTTGGCAGAGTAATTTATGTTCCTCTGGGTATATTCCCAGAAGGGATTGCAAGATCGTATGGTAGCTCAATTTTTAGTTCTTTGAAAAAATGCCACGCTGCTTTCCTCAAAGGTTGAGAATGTATTTTACATTCTCACAAACAGTGTGGAAGTGTTTTCTTTTCTCTACAGCCTTGCCAAAACCTACTGGTTTTTTTTTTTTGTTGTTGACTTTTTAATGACAGACGTCCTGACCATTATGACCAGTGGTATCTTATTGTAGTTTTGCATTTCTCTGATAATTATTGAAGCTGAGCATTTTTTCATATGTTGGTTGGCTGCTTGAATGTCTTCCTTTGAGAAGTGTCTCTTCATGTCCTTTGACCACTTTTTAATGGGGTTACATATTATTTTCCTATTGATTTGTTTGAGTTTCTTGTAGATCCTAGATGTTAGACCTTTGTTGGATGTATAGTTTGCAAATTTTTTTTTCCATTCTGTGGGTTGTCTCTTTACTGTCTTGATAGTTTCTTTTGCTGTGCAAAACCTTTTCTCTTTTAGCTCGATAAGGTCCTACCTGTCAATTTTAGCTATTGCTGCATTTTCATTTGAGGACTTAGCCATGAATTTGTTGCCTACTCTGATGTCCGGAAGGATGTTCCCTAAGCTTTCTTGTAAGATTCTTATAGTTTGAGGTTTCATGTCTAAGCCTTTGATCCATTTTGTGTTAATTTTTAAAGGTGATGGAAGTCTAGTTTCATTCTTCTGCAAGTGGCTAGCCAGTTTTCCCAGCACAATTTACTACATATGGTTTCTTTTACCCGTTTTTTTTTTTTTTTGGTCAGCTTTGTCAAAGATGAGGTGGTTGAAGTTCTGTGATGTTATTTCAGTTTCTCTGTCCTGTTCCATTGGTCCATGTGTCTATTCTTGTACCAGTACCATGCTGTCTTGGTTACTGTAGCTTTGTAGTAAAGTTTGAGGTCTGGAAGCTTGATATCTCCAGCTTTGTTCTTTTTGCTAAGGAAAGCTTTAACTATTTGGGCTCTTTTTTGCTTCCACTTGAATTTCTGTATTGTCTTTTTAGGTCTGTGAAAAACGATGCTGGTATTTTAACAGGGATTGCATTGCATCTGTAGATTGCCTTGGGCAGGATGTGTATCTTGATGATATTGATTTTTCCAATCCAAGAGCATGGAATGTCCTTCCATTTGTCTGTGTCATCCTTGATTTCTCTGAATAGCATTTTATTGTTCTCATTGTAAGACTTTTTAACTGCTTTGGTTGGATGGATGCCAAAATATCTTATTTTATTTTGGCTATTGTGAATAGAATTGTATTTTTTTATTTAGTTCTCAGCCTGCTTGTTGTTGGTGTATGAAAATACAATTTTTTTGCACCGATTTTTTATCCTGAGACTTTACCAAAGTTGTTTATCAGTCTGAGAAGGTTTTTGACAGATGCTCTAGGGTTTTCTAGGTATAGAATTATATCATCTGCAAAGAGGGATAATTTAATCTCCTCTTTTCATATTTATATACCCCTAATTTCATCCTCCTGTCTGATTGCTGTGGCTAGGGCTTCCAGTACTATGTTAAATTGGAGGGGTAAGAGAGGATATCCTTGTCCTGCTCTGGTTCCTAGGGATGGGAGGTGCCTCCAGCTACTGCCCATTAAGCACGATGTAGGCTGCTGGTTTGTCATAGATGGCCCAGTGGGTAGAGGGAGGCTGTGGGGTGGGGATGTTATGTTTTCCTCTGTCTGCCAGTGGGTGGGACCACTGCCACTGCAGCACTTTGCAGAGGCCCCCTCTTCTTACCTCCCGCTCTGCTCTGTGGGAAGAGATGTTACCACAATGGCAGCCCCCTGATGGCAAGCCACAGCTGCAGCCCCAGATCATGTTGCCCCAGCTGAGTGCTGAGAAGGTAGGATGAAGAGTGCGCTTGTGCGGCACAGGGAGGAAGGAGAGCGTGCCCCCCAGGGTGTTTCTCTCTGAGGCTCTGTAGGGGGTGGAAGGGAGGTTGATACCTGTAGCTCTGGGTTCCTGGGAACTGGGGTTCCCTGGCTTCCACGTGGGACCTGCTCGTGCCTCTGTCTCCACACAAGGCAGCCCTCTGCACTGGGCTGGTGTGAGAGGGGTGCTTGAGGGAGTTTCTGGGCTGTCTTCCCCTTGGCTGATGGTGTTCAGTTGCATCCATATTGCTGCAAAGGACATGATTTGGTTCTTTATGGCTGCATAGTATTCCAACATGTATATATACCACATTTTCTTTATCTGGTTCACTTTTGATTGGTTTCGTGGTTCACTTTCTGGGTTGGTTCCATGCTTTTGCTATTGTGAATAGTGCTGCAATGAACACACATGTTCATGTGTCTATTTGGCAGAACAATTTATGTTCCTCTGGGTACATTCCCAGAGACCCACTGAGGTGTGCAGAGAAGAAAAACTGTCTTTTTCATTCACCATTTCTGTCTCCAAAGGCGTTTTCACATTGGGACACCTCTAGCAGTGCCTGCCTGGGGCTTAGAACTGTCTGTCCCTTGCGTTTCCAGGTGACTGTAGACAAGGTGTTTTCAATGCAGACAATAACTGAGAAACACTGACATCTAGAGAAAAGAGTTTCAATTTTGCATTTGTCTATTCTATTAAGGAGGTTGTTCAGCTACTATTGCTGTGCAACAAACCACCCCAATATGTAGAGGCATAAAACAACCATTTTATTATGCTCATGGATTCTGCAGGTCAGAGATTCAAACGGCACAGCAGGGATGGCTTGTTGTTGTTCCATGATGTCTGGTTACTCAGCTAGTAAGACTTGAAGGCTGAGGGTGACTCTGCTGTTTTGAAATCTTTTGGAGATGTCTTCATTCACATGCAAGGTAGTTGGTAAAGACTGTTGGGTAAGACCTTAACTGGGCTTTTGACTCACATCTACCCATGGCTTCACTATGTGTCTTCTCCCATGAGATATCTTGGTCTGCTCCACAGCATGGCAGCTGGATTCCAAGAGTGACTGCCCCAAGATAAAAATGTGGGGGTGTGTATTATTTTCGTAGCCTAACTTGGAAGTCACATAATGTCACTTCTGTTATACTCCACCAGTCAGTGGAATTACAAAGATCAGCTCAGGTGCATAGCTGTTGAGGTCACATTGTAAGTAAAGCATGCGGGACAGGAATATTTGGACTGTTTTTGGAAAAGAAAATCTTCCATAGAGACCAACCATTTATTTATTTATTTATTTATTTTAAAGGTGAGTACAATTCAGGATTCATTATACAGATAGTCATTGTACAGATAAAATTTGGGCATCCCTCTTGTCCCCACTTCACCCTGTTTTAGATCAGGTACCCTTGTTGATGAAGTATACCCCACTCCTTCCTCCTCTGGCAGTTTCCCACTATTGCCAATCCCTTTCTTATAGTATTATGATAATTGCTCAGGGTCTGCTTATAAGTGAGAATAAGTGGTACTCAGTTCTTTGTTTCTGTGATAGATCACTGAGTATTATAAACTCTAAATCCATCCAAGTTGCTGCGAAGTTCATAATTTTGTCCTTTTTTATGACTGCATAATATTCCATCATGTAAATGTGCCACATTTTAAAAATCCAGTTCACTTTCGATGGGCAGCACAGTTGCTTCCCTGTTTTTGCTATTATGATTAATGCTGCGATAAACATGCATGTACAGGTATCTTTTTCATAGAGTGATTTGAGTTTCTCTGGGTATATTCCTAGAAGGGGTATTGCAGGGTCATAAGGAAGACTGATTTTTAGATAGGAATAGGAATCGCCACACTGTTTTCCACAGAGATTGTACTAGTTTACACTCCTACCAACAGTGTAGAAGTATTCCCTTTTCCCCACATCCTCTTCAGTGTCTGTCGTTTTTTGAGTTATTGATCATGAAGCCAACCATTTAATTGAAAACTGTCAAAAAAAATTGGTGAGGACAACTAGAAGTACAAAGTGGTTCAAAACATTATAATAGAACATTTTTTTTTTGGCTGCAAATGAGCTAAGGATCTTTTCATTCAGATTAAATTACATTCATGGCCCTAAGAAAACTCACAAACCATATTACTGAGATGCTTCACCAATCTTGAAGAAATATGAAAAGTAGGAGACATTGGGGCAATCGGGAACTTGGTATATCCCATTGTGCCTAAAGGGAGAAAAAGATGGACGTTATAAATGGCAGGCCAGATAAGATTCTGGAGCCTAGTAAATTTTCAAACTCCAGGCCAGAGGTGACATACAAATTTGTTACAAGTGTGTCACTACTTCCTTATCTTGTATATTCAGGCAGATGTTACTAAAGAATCAGATTATGGTATTCGTGGTGGTTATGTATGATCAGGGCCTAGAATCATTGTCAAAACTGTGTTCTAGGCAAACACTACTGATTAATTGTTGTTGGCACATGTGTAAAACCTCTTCCTTATTTATAAAAAAAAATGTAGTTTCCTAGAACCCAACATCATTTTAATAAAAATAAATGATGTCATGCTAACCAATTTTATTTTTTTCTTTGTAAAAATTGGCAGACTGACATCTAGATACTGTGATAGACATGGTATAATTTGGCTTTTATCAAGGAATTTGACATATGTTTGCTTTTGATATCTTTTTGGGAAAAAAAGGGAACCCACAAGTTGCATGTCACAACAATCAAAGAGATTAGTCACTCATATGACAACCCTCACAAAGGGTGTGGACTTTCACTTGGTTGGAACATGTTGGTGTGTTCAGTATTTTGTAAATTCAAAGACTTGACAATAGTGAGGGTATACTACTCACATTTATAGATGACATGAAATTGGAGCAGAGCAGATAGGTTGCATAAGAGAATAAGAATACAAAAATATCTTGACATATTGTATCTAACAAGATGACATTCAACAGAATATGTATTCTTACAACTGATTAAAAAAAAGAATATGGAATATATAAACCTGATTTTGCAACAGCATGTGAAGAGAATATTTCTGTATTTTAATTAAGAGTAAAATCAAATCAGCCATTTGATATGATCTCCAAGACAAAACTGCTGTAATTTTAGCAACTGTAGAAATTCTTTCCAGAACAAGGAAGGTGGTTCTACTCTTCCTTGCTCAAATCACAACTAGCATAGTTCATTTAGTGGTGAATACTCCAATCTAAAGGGACATAGAAAAGTGGAGCATTATCCAAGATCTGTGTTTCCCAGAGAAGAGACAACTCAGGATATTTCATATAAATTTAAGCCGTATATACTAAGCATTATGTTAAGAGCTTTACTTATATAACTCATACAAACTCTTACACTAATATTGTAAGCTAAGCATTATCATGACCATTTTTAATGTGAGGACACTGAATCTCAGTGTGTAAATTTTTCCAAGAGTACATAGCTACAGAGTGGAAAAGACAGGATTCTAACAATAATCTGTTTTTCTTAAAGTCCCTGCTCTTAACATCTGTGGCAGAGCTTCACAAAATTTTAGTGTGTATAGGAATCATATTGAGGACCTTATATAAAAATGAATATATTTTCAGTCCCAGATGTTCTGAGTCAGCAGGTCTTGGTTATTTTTCTTTAAGATATTTCAGCATAGATTGTGTGAAATGAGTATGTGTATGTATGTTAGTTTTAATCTATACTGTTGCTATTGTTAGTTGCCTTAATCAGAAATATACACTCCAGGGTGGTTAGCCAGCATGTAATCAAAAGGCAGACACCAAGAGAAATTCAATAATATTTATCTCCAATTAACAAAAGATGTTTTGGTAAATTGATCAATGAATTTTAGAACTGGGTATTTCTTGTTGAAATTAATGGTTTTCACTGTATGTGAGCTCTCTGAAAAATTGTAGTCTTTCTGTCCTTGCATGGTGCAGAAATAAAGCTGGCTCAGTAGTGAGTATCCTTAGGAATGACATTCAGAGCTTGAGTCCTCAGTGGCCTCTGTTTACCTACTGATTTGGAGACCTTTTTGTCTCCTGACTCTGACTAGGTATTAGAATCCTGCTGCTGGGTGTGGCTGACTTTCCCCCTGGTGGCCAGTCCGTGGAAGGTTCTGTCAACATCTAAAGGAATTGACAACTGTAATTCCAGTAGGTTTTGCCAAACTAGCAGTATGATTGTTGAATGTTTGCTAAGAAATATTAGTGTGTGTTCTAAGACTCAGTCTGAGATTTGCTTTTAGGGGGGTTGTAGTAAGAAAACCCATAACCTTCACCTATAACTGTTGAAGGTGCCTGGTATCTAACAAAAAATCCTGAAAATTGTGCATATTCATGTCGGGTTAAGTTAGTATTCTGAACCATAGGTGATTCTGATTTGAGGCACACTGCATTAGCTTATATCTCCTTCCTGGTTTAAACAGAGGACAAATGAACATTTGGCAGTCGGTTATGGGAGTGTTTCAAGCATTGGATGAGTAGCAAGATTTTCTCTTAAAAAAATAAGAAATTAAAAAAATAAGAACTTTGTAATCTTGAGATTCAGTCAATTTTAAAAAGAGATTTTATAAAACATCATATGTTCTGGTTAATAAAAAGAAACAAAGCTTTGTCAAAAACATGGAACCAACTGTGCTGCTTATAGAAACTGTACTGGATAAAAAATGTGGTACATATACACGATGGAATACTATGCAACCATACAGAAGGACAAACATATGGACTTCATAGCAACTGGATGGTCTTGGAGTCTATAATACTCGGTGATCTATCATGGAAGCAAAGAGCAGAGTACCATATATTTTTACTCATAAGCGGACCCTGAACCATTAATTATCATAATACTTTAAGAAAGGGATTGGCAGTAGGAATACTACTAGGGTGGGGGTGGCAGAGGGACACAACATCAATAAGGGTACCTGATCTCAAACCAGGCAAAGTGGGGATCAAAGGGAGGCCCAAACTTTATCTGTACAATGACCACTTGTATACCTAATCCTGAATTGTACCCCACATCTTTAAAAATAAAAAAAAATAAAACTTTGAGCCTCAGGATTTACCTAAAGCCCCACAGCCAATAAAGTTTTCTGAGAGTGCTTCTCACTCTCAGAAAATTGGGGACCACTGCAAAGATCCCCAATTTGGGATCCAAGATCTTTGTGAGTTCATGGTAATTTCACTAGCAAGCACAATTGAGTCATATGCTTAAAAATTTTTTCTATGTGAAAGTGATGCTAGGAAGCTAGATATATCTGGTGAAAAATAATCGGTGACATTTAAATGCTATGCTTAGAGTTCTAATATTATTGTTTGTATCTGAAATTATGTTAAGAATGGCACTTCAAGGAATTTCCAGGAAAAAAAAAATCATTACCTAACACTATTTTTGCAAAATTTCTCAAGATGAAAAAAAGCATTGGAATGTTTTTTGGAATAAATTTTATAGTAATAAATAGCAACAATTCTTGAAATATTTAAGTTTATTTCTTCATACTTAGAAAATAAATGCAGTGACAAGGATGTATCTTGCACATAATGGAAGCAACATAAATGTTTGTTTATTGACAAGTTTTTTGATTGACGTAGAGCAAGTGAAGGAGATATGGAATGTGACAAAAAGTTGTATAGGCACATAGCAACATTACAAAAGTAGTGTGTGAAGCGTCCAAACATAAAATAATATAGAAGCGTATTGAGAAATCATTAAGGAAAATGAAGAAGAGATTTTAGTATAGAAAACAAAATTAAGCAAACACCTGCTCAACAATACATGAAAAAATGATAATTACTGAGAACCAAGGAGGTCAGTGCTTTGCCTAAGAATTTGTATTGAAGAAATAAATGGAACTAATACGTTGGCAATAGGTTTTTAAAAAAAAATTTAAAATAGCATCTGGTTTTTCACAAGATCATAGGAGGTTCTATCCAGTCTATCAAGACCATTTGCATTTTAGCACTCTGCAGCAGCAAATGATATCAGGCCTAACTTAATTTTAGAGAGTGCATATGGACTTCGCAGCAACCTGGATGGTTTTAGAGTCTATAATATTCAGTGATCTATCACAGAAACAAAGAACAGAGTACCACATATTCACACTCATAAGAAGACTTTGAACATTTACCATAATACTATAAAAATGGAGTTGGCAGTACCTGGACACTGCCAGGGGAGGGGAGGTGGAGAACGCAACATCAATAAGGGTACCTGATCTCAAACCAGGCAAAGTGGGGATCAAAGGGAAGCCCAAACTTAACCTGTACGATGACCACTTGTATACCTAATCCTGAATTGTACCCCATATCTTTAAAATAAAATAAAATAAATAGAGAGTGCAAAATTTTATAGTGGCTACTGAGTTATCAAAAGGGGATACATTATATTGTGTATAGTATTAGTAGTTGTAATGCTAACATATTTGAATTATTTGGTTATGGCAACCCATACATGGGACCTAGTTCTGTCTGGATTGATTAACCTAAACACCCCTCCATTCCTCAGATGATAGCGACTACATGTTGTTTAGCTACTGTTGGTTTGATGTGGCTTCCTTTAACTATATTCACTGCTACTAAAACAAATGTGCATTGAGAAATATCTCCTTTTATAGGAAATAACAAATATTGCTAACTTGATCTAATAGACTACCCAATTTGTTGATATTTTAACATTGATTATACATCTGGTGCTAAATAAATGATTAAATTCTGTATATATTGTGTCTAAAAGCAGACTAATTATTTGGTGACATGAAAATTTAACAACAATTTGCCTGAAATTTTCATTTCTTAATCAGTTGCTTGGGTTTTTCCCTTCTATAATTGTATGTTATATTAAAGGACTTCCTCTTTTGTGTGTTGCCAATCCCTAGAGGGTAGAGCATTAAGAACAAGAATAGTTTAACAATGAAAAGAGACCGGGGAATGAGGGGGTGATTTGGGTGTACTATGTCAAAAAAAATGACAGAATTGCTGGTTTGCTTTCTTGGTTGATACTAAACAAAATATACTGTTTAATTACACTATTTAAATTAAAAAATTACTAGTCAAGACTTTAATGATGAGATAATACTTGTTTCAAGTTTTTTTTTTTCTTTTAACATGCTTCTTTGTTCATGCCATTGGGTGTTATGTTTAAAAGAAGCTAGGCCCCTCTGTTTCAAAGGCTGTTTGGACTGAGAGAAACTCTGGTATCACTCAGCTGTAGAACACCTTGGAGCTTTGGACATGCTCTTACCCAACTCCACTTCACAGATGATGAAACAGGATGAAAGAGGTTGTGAGACTTGGCTCTTATTTGTTATTGGAAGGGCTTGAACTAGAGTCTGGTCTCGTCAGTCCCAATCCAGTGCTTTTTTGTTTGTTTGTTTGTTTGTTTAGAACTTTTACTTTTGAGATTGTTATATATGCAGTTGTAAGAAATAATACAGAAATCCCTTTTACCTTTTACTCAGTTTCCCAGAATGGTAACATCTGGAAAAAAGTTATAGTATAACATCAAAACCAAAATATTGACATCGGTATACTCAAGAGACAAAATATTTGTATCACTGAAAGGATGTGTAGTAATAAAACAATAATTAAGTAATAAAACAGCAATACCCATACCCACTTTGTCACTTTATGCTGCATAAATAGAATCATACACTATATAATCTTCTCAGATTGGCTTTTTTTTTAAAGTTGTTGTCTCACTCTGTCACCCAGGCTGGAGTGCAGTGGCATAATTCTTCTATCTCCTGGGCTCAAGTGATACTTCAGCTTCAGCCTCCTGAGTATTTGGGACTACAGGTGCCTACCACCATGTCCAGCTAATTTTTAAATTTGTTTGTAGAGATGAGGTCTTGTTATGTGGCCTAGGCTGGTCTTAAACTCCTAGGCTCAAGCTATCTTCCTGTCTTGCCCTCCCCAAGTGCTGGGATTGCAGGTGTGAGCTACTTCCACCCACCCTAGATTGACTTTTTTTGAACTCAACATAATACTCTGGAGATTTATCAAGAATCATCTAGATAACTGAGTATCAATAGTTGGTTCCTTTTTTTCACTGGTAATATGGATATATCACTTCAATGCTCTCTTCATAAAATATTTCTATTCTAATCTTGAGAAGTCTTGGCCATTTTAACTTTCGAGGTTAAGGAACATAATGATGAAGAAACAGTTTGATTTCAGCTGTCCTCATTTCACCTTTGGAGGGACTTGGGAAAGGCAACTAGGAAGACAACAGAAATCCATGCAGAGGATGCAAGGGTGCTTTGGGGGTGCTCCAGCCTCCTATGTTTTGAGAGTGAGATGAAATTTGGGAAGGCCTCCAAACATTTCCTGAGGGGTATGATTAAAAGGAGGTTCTGGTAAATTCTGTGCCCATGTGAGGCAATCTCCCCAGGAGACCAAAATGTCAGCTATTAAACAGAGGAAAAAAAGCACAGGTCTCATCTAGTGTCACAAAGGAAATTTGCAGGTGCGAACTATCATTGCTAAAAGTGAAGTGTAGCCAGAAGACAGAAATTAGCATCTGTCCACTCTCTAAATATGCCCTGGGTTTTTAGTGACCTGAAATAGTTGGTACTTGGCTCCTGTATTAAACTCTAAAGATAGATTCATTAGAAAGGCAAACTGCTCTCAGGTGAAGAATGTGTTTTAATTCTCAGATTAAATTTCAGCTTGCATCACAGCAGTCTGCATGGCATTTGCCATGTGGCCTTTTGTAGGCCTACTCAGTGGTAAGAAAACTTCCACACTTTCAAGACAGTCACTTAGGAGATGGGAGGCCACAAAGCCATATTTCCAAGTGCATTTATGTGCCCCAACCATTTGAAGATGATTTGAAGGAACTGTGGTAGAAGAAGAAAGAAACAGCCTGGAGAATTTTGTAATTAAAATCCCATATGGAAATTGGAACTGGCAACCAATTCTTATTCAGAACCCTAAATGCCCATACCTTAAGAAATAAAGTAGACAAGTGGGAACTCATCAAACTAACAATCTTCTGCAAAGCAAAAGAAACCATCAGTAGAGCAGAGAGGCAGCCCACAGAATGGGAAAAAATATTTGTCAACTGCATATCTGACAAAGGCCTAATAACCAGGATCCTCCCCCTCCCCTCCCCTCCCCTTCTCCCAGCAACTCTCCAGAAACTTTGGAATCAAAGGCAGACAAGCTGTGCTGAGAAGCCTGCTTCTGTGACCTGGACTTCTTTTCCATCCTCTGCTGAGCCTTCCATCAGACAATGGACCTAAGTTTCCCAGACAGGCAGAGTTCTCAGGCCTTCAAGCATGTTCCCACTCTACTCTCTCGTGGAGTATCCTCTCCTCATTTCCCTCTTCCACTCATCTGACGAACTTCCTCCCCTGCCCTCAGACCTGGGCTACTGATCTTGCCATAGCTCAGGTATCTGCTCCCCTTGACTCCAGGCTCTGGGAGGAGAGGGCCCTGCCTCCCTTTTTTGCCTCTCTGGTATCTGGTCCAGAACCGGGCGCCTGAGTCACTCCAGGTGAAACCATGCTGACTAAATGATGGGGCATTGATACTTCTGCAGCAAGGCACATGAGCAGTCATAGCAAGTCATGAGTAGACTGTAAAGAGCCTTATGGCAATTCAGGTGGAGTTTTGTTGCCAAGGAACTTATGAAAAACTGTCAGAGCTTTTGAACTTCAGAATTTCAGATAAGACATTGTAGATTTGTAGTTGTTTGAAATAGCACTATTGTGCTAATTAAAATTTTTCTTTTAATTAGACTTTTTATTTTGAAAAGTTTTAAACCCACAAAAAAAGAGACAGAATATTACATTTAACCTCTATATTTTTCCCTATTTATTTACTTACTTGCCAATTCATAATTGTACATATTTATGGGGTAAGAATGACATGTTGATGCATGTGTAAAATGCGTAATAATCAATTCAGGGTAATTAGTGATTTCCTCACCTCAAACATTCATCATTTCTTTGAGTTGGGAACATTCAAGATCCTCTCTTCTGGTTGTTTGAAAATATACAATAAATTGCTAATGTTAAAAAATCACCCCACAGTGCTATACATGGTGGCACGTGTTCCTCTTGTCTAGCTGGACTTTCAGATCCGTTCACCACCCTCTTCCTATCTGCCCTCCCCCTGCTCTTCCTGGCTTCTAGTAACCAGTGTGCTGCTCTTGACATCTATGGGTGCAACTGTTTTAGCTCCCACATATAAGTGAGAATAGGTGATATTTATCTTTCTGTTCCTGGCTTATTAATGTAATGTCCGCCAGTTTCATGCATGTTGCACTTCGCTGTGTAAGTATACCACATTTTCTTTATCCATTCATTTGTTGATGGACACTTTGTTGATTCCCTATATAGAAAGAGAGAGCTAGGGTCTCACTCTGTCGCCCAGGATGGAGTGCAGTGACACAATCACAGCTCACCGTGGCCTTAACCTCTTAAGCTCAGGTGCTCCTTTTGCCTCAGCCTCTTGAATAGCTGGGATTAAAGGTGCTCACCACCATGCCTGGCTAACTTTTTGACTTTTTGTAGAGGCAAGGTCTCACTATGTTGCCTAGGGTGGTCTTGAACTCCTAGGCTCCTGGGATCAAGCAATCCTCCCGCATCAGCATCCCAAAATTACAGGTGTGAGCCACTGCACCTGGCCAATATCTTGGCTACTGTTAATAGTACTGCAATAAACATGGTGGTGCAGACATCTCTTCAACATACTGGTTTCCTGCTGGGCTTGGTGGCTCAGCATATGAGGAGGCCAAGGCGAGTGGATTGCCTGAGGCCACAGGTTCAAGACCAACCCCAGCAGCTTGGTTCAAGACCAACCCCAGACCTTGTCTCTACAATAAATAAGAAAACTAACCAGATGTGGTAGTGCGTGCCTGTAGTTCCAGCTACTTGGAAGGGTGTGGCGGAAGGATCGCTGGAGCCCAGGAGGTCGATGCTGGGGTGGCCATGAGTGTGCCACTGCACTACAGCCTGGGCGACAGAGTGAGACTCCAAATCAAATAACAAAAACAAAAACAGAAAAAATACTGATGTTCCTTTTTTTGTGATAAATACCCAGTAATGGGATTCTTGAATACGGTAAGTTCTATTTTTAGTTTTGTGTGTGTGTGTGTAACTTCCAAACTGTTTTCCATAATGTCTGTACCAATTTACATTCCCACCAGCAGTGTATGAGTTCCCTTCTCTCCACAGTCTTGCCAGAATTTGTCATGTGTTGTCTTTTTGATAATAGCCATTCTAACTGGGCTAAGATAATATCTCATTGTGGTTTTGATTAGCATTTCCCCGATGACTAGTGATGAGCATTTTTTCATATATCTGTTGGCTATTCATATGTCTTCTTTTGAGATCATTTGACCACTTTTCATGGGGTTCTTTGTTTTCAGTGCTGTTATGTTGTTTGAGTTTTTTATATATTCTGAATATTAATCCCTTGTTGGATGAATACTTTGCAAATATTTTCTCCCATTCTGCAGGTCATCTCTTCACTCTGTTGATTGCTGCATGTGCTGTGCAGACGCTTTTAAATTTGATATGATCTTGTTTGTCTATTTTTGCTTTTGTTGCCTTTGCTTTTGAGTCTTAGCCATAAAATCTTTGCCCAGACTAATGTCCTGAAGTGTTTCCCTTATGTTTTTCTTTTCCAGTAGATGTATAATTTCAGGTCTTACATTTGAGTCTTTAATCCATTTTGAATAGATTTTTGAATTGTGAGAGATAGGGATCCCGCTTCATTCTTCTGCATATGGATATCTAACCTTTCCAGAGCCACATGTTGAAGAGGGTATCCTTTCCCTAATGTATGTTCCTGGCACCTTTGTTAAAAGTCAGTTGGCTGTAAATATGTGGATTTATTTCTGTGTTCTCTATTCTGTTCCATTGAGCTGTGTGTCTATTTTTATGCCAGTATCATGCTGTTTTGGTAACTATTGCTTTCTAGTACATTTTGATGTCAGGTAGGGTGATGCCTCCAGCACTGTTCTTTTTGTTCAGAATTGTTTTGGCTATTTGAGGTCTTTTGTGGTCCTATACAAATTTTAGAATGATTTCTTCTGTTTATGTGAAGAATGTCCTTGGTATTTAAATAAGGATTGCACTGAATCTATAGATTGTTTTGAGTAGTATAGTCATTTGACAATATTAATTCTTACAATTTATGAATATGAGATGTCTTTCCATATTTTATGTCTTCAACTATTTTCATCGTATTTTTTTAGTTTTCATTGTAGAGATCTTCCACTTCCTTGGTTAAATTGTTCCTAGTAAATTTTTTGTGGCTATTGTAAATAGTGTTCTTGATTTTTTTTTCTGCTAGTTTATTATTGGTATACAGCAATGCTACTGAGTTTTGTATGTTAATTTTGTATCCTGCAACTTTACTGTATTTATCAGTTCCAAGATTTTGTTTTTGTGGAGTCTCTAGGCTTTCCTGTATATAAGATCATGTTGTCTGCAAACAGGGATAATTTCACTTCCTCTTTTCCAAGTATTATTGTTACTATTATTTTTGAGACAGAGTTTTGCAATCCATTGCCCGGGCTGAAGTACAGTGGTATGATCCCAACTCACTGCAGCCTTGACTTCCTGGACTTAAGTGATCCTCCTGTCTCGGCCTCCTGCTTAGTAGGGATTCTAGACATGTGCTAACACATTTGACTTTTTTTTTTTTTTTAGAAATAGGGTCTCCCTATGTTACTCATGTTGGTCTCCAACTCCTGGGCTCAAGCAATCCTCCCACCTTGGCCTCCCAAAGTGCTAGGATTATAGGCATGAGCTACCACACCCAATTTGGATGCCTTATATTTTTTGTCTTTTACAAATTTGTTCTTGCTAGGGCTTTCTTTTTATCATTATTATTATTATAAAGATGTTGGGTACAATTCAGGGTAAGACTTTCAATGCTATGTTAAATAAGAGTGGTGAAAGTGGGCATCCTTATTTTGTTCCAACTTTTAAAGGAAAAGCTTTCAACTTTTCTCTTTTCAGTATGATGTTAACTGTGGATTTGGTATATATACATATATACATACACACACACACACCTATATTTTTTGGTCAAGGTACATGCCTTCTATGCTTAATTTGCTGAAAATTTTTATCATGAAGGAATGATGACTTTTATCAAACATTTTCTCTGCTGCTATTGAGATTATCATATGGTTTTTGTCCTTCATTCTGTTGTGTGATGTATCACGATTATTGATTTGTTGAACCATCCTTGCATCCCTGAGATAAATCTCACTTGGTAGGATTCTCATGGTGCATATACCCTTTATTTATGTTGACTTGTTAATATTGCAACACATTTGCTCTCTGAGTGTGTATGTGTGGGGGGGGTCATATGTTATGCAGAATTACGACTTCCCAAAGATGTCTACATTTTAATTTCCATAGGCTATGGATTTGGCTGGGGGAATTAAAGTTTCTAATTAGCTACCTTTAAGAGAAATAAATTACATTGGATTAATCAGGTGGGCCCAATGCAATATAGCATTCATATTATTTATACATTCTCATTCAGTTTTTGTTTTTGTTTTTTTTAGTTTCTTTTTTTTCCAGTTAAGAGTAAATTTCAACTATTAAAAAAAGTATCTTATATAACCACAGTGCAGTGATCAAACTCAGGAAAATTAACATTTATGCACTACTATCATCTAATGTATAGTGTATATTCAAATGTTGCTGATTGTCATAAAAAGATTTCGTTCTGAATCATATGCTGCATATAGTAGTCATGTCTCTCTTGACTCCTTTAATCTGGAGCTGTTCTCAGTTTCACTTGCAAGACACTAATATATTTAAAAATACAGATCAGTTCTTTTGTCGAATGACCTGTAATTTAGGCTTGTCTTATTTTATCCTTATGATTAGATTGAAGTTATGCACTTTAGAAAGGATTACCACAGAAGTGATATTGTGTTATTGCAAGGTCGGTTCTATTCCTGAAACAACTAAGAAATAATTACTGAGGCAATCCAGTTTCCAACTTAAGTGAGAAATAGTTTAGAACAAAATCCACTCCTTTACATCTTCTCCATATCTGACCCTATTTTTAGCTGAATAGGCTTTAGAAACAGAATTGGCTTGAGACTTAAATAGAAATAAGGCACTATACCTCTCAGATGCCTAGGGAGTGACTGGGAGCTGCCTTGGGGCTTGGAACCCATGTCTGGAGGCCAACAGTGTGGTTCTTCTCCTCTGAGAGGGGAGCAGGCACTGGGAACCTGGACGCAGCATCCACTTACAGAGGAACACCATGGAAAGTCTGTTAGATTAATGTTTTGGCAAAATTCATGAGATGCTCAAGAGCCTGATAACTTCCAACCATTAAGGCATGGAGAGAAAGAACGTTCGTATGCTCTTCTATAATGATAGAAGGCAAGTTAGATGTAGTTTGAATAAACATATTTGCCATTAGGTACTTGCGTTTTAACATACTATTTAGTACTGTTGCACAGATCCAAATTTGTGCTGCACATTAACAATTTTATGACTGAATGGTATAATTTAACTAAAATGAGATTATGACATTGAAAATAGCAGCTATATGCTCCCAAATTCCCCCACCCCACAGAACAATGCAAAATATTGACGTCGTGTCTTTAAAACAATTAGATTCTGATTCTAATTCTGATTCTAATTTTTTTCTCTCTCTCTCTGGCCCCTCTCCACTTCTTTGGGATGAGATTTCATGCTGAGTTGAGTGGGCATGAGAGCAAATGCTTTACTATGTCATGCAGGAAATCAAGGATTTAAAGTAATATTGTGTTTATAGGTGCAATTTCCTCTCTGTTCCTGGAGGGTTTTGCTTTAAGGCAGGTGGGACTAGAAGGGCCCAGGCCTGCAGGAGGCCTGTCCCAGCCCCTCCCTTCATCCTCTCTCATTGAGGATGTATTCTCAGGCTACGGAAGCACAGAATGCAGTCATCAGTTTTCTTGTTTATTCGTTTATTCGTATTCAGCAAATGTTTCCTGAATTACAGTGGAATTCTGCCAGAGCTTGTTGGAATTTAGAACTTCCTTCCTTTATTGTATGTAGTGAAAGATCACCAAAATTGTGCTCACAGGGATATCTGTGGGAGACAGAACTGGAAGAAGGAAGAGCTGCTTTCCAAAGAGCCTTGTAGATAGGGTTTGCATTTACAGTTGCGCCCCCGGAGTCTCAGATTTGGAAATGGAAACAGATTTCAAGGGCAAGAGGTCCAGCTCATTGTGCCACACAAATTATGCCCAATGGGGCAGTGAACACCCAGCCCAAATGAGGCAGGGAAGGAGGGCCAAGCTGTTCAACACATGATTACCCAAGACTGTCATAGAATCATCACAGTGTCCTAGTTCACATAGATCTGAGTTCAAATTCTGAGACTGGTGCCTACTTGGGCACTTGAACAAATCATCTTCTCTTGCTTTTCTCATCCGTAAAAGAGAATTATGATACAACAACAAAGTTCTTTGGCATTAAATTGATAAGCACTTGTTAGAAGGCCTGCTACACAGTAGGATGCCAATAAGTGCAGGATCCTTCGTGCCCCCCACCTCCTGCCCAGTTAGAGGAAAGTCAGAAACCACACCTTCATTTAAACCCTCTATCTGCCTGACCTATGCTTAGAGAAACTTCTGCCAGCCTTAGTCTTTTCCTCTTTCAAGAAAAAGAAAAGAAAATGCATTGGAAAGAGGAGGATTGGGTTAAAAAGGCATTTTTCTTTATTTCAAAATGAAAAAACAAAAACAAAAAGCAATGAGAGGGACTATGCCAGGAAGCTGAGTGTTTATTTGGTGCCTACAGAGCGAGGGAAGAAATCAGTGTAAATTCACCTCAAGTTCTGCAAAGCCAAGCCAGTGTTAGAAGGTGAAAAGATTGGTCAGTTTTTTGGCAGAAGAAATATAGATTTTTTGTGTATTTCATATTGATTCCTCTCATGCCATTGATCTTGGGAACTCCTTCTTGCCACTGAACTTCAGCCAAGGGCGGGCAGTGGGACCATGTGCCTGAAGGGAGTCCCTGCCCATGCAGGTTGCATTTCAGGCTTCGTGGCTGTTAGCAGAAAAGTGACACAGAGGTGTTTACTCTCTACTATTATTGTTGTTGTTGTTGTTGTTGTTGTTGTTAGAGACAGGGCCTCGCTATGTTGCCCAGGGTGGACTCGAACTCCTATTATTGTTGTTGTTATTATCATTACCAGTATTATTATTGACAGGCTCTCACTATATTACCCAGGGTGGACTTGAACTCCTGTACTCAAGCAATTCTCCCAAGCAGGTGCCACCATCCTCTCTCCTTTTATGATACCAGCAAAGCAACATTAGATTATAATTTCATATTATCCAAGAATTCAAACCCACCTAAGTTAATTGGCAAGCGTCTTATGGGGAAAATGTGCAGCATCGGCCAGGTGTTTCTAAATAAAGCATATGCAGTTGTGTTGAGGCTTAGAAATTTTTATTCCTTGTTAGTTCTCTTAGAAATCTGGAATTTTGGTTGCTGAAGGGCTCTAGGCACAGTTGTTTTAGCATCAGCGATTTCCCAGTGTCTTCTACTGCTTCATCTGGCAAATGGGGACAATGATACCCATCTCCCGGAGTCTCCTTCGGATCCAGGCGGAGCGTGAAGGAAATGGAAACAGATTTCAAGGCTTTCCCAGCGTGGGCTGCAGAGACGTTTGCTTTGAGAGAGCTACGCGCTGCCCCCGAGTCTCAGCGAGGACAGGACCGCACACAAGGGGGCGCTCGGGAAGTTTGAGCAGCACTTTTAGTTCTCAGGCTGATAGGAGAGAAGGACGCCTGATGGGCGTGGGCGAGATGCTTGGGGCCCTGCCAGGTGTGGGACAGTCCCATGCAGCAGAGCTGTCCTGCACCCCACATGAGTTCTCAGTATCCTTCCATGAATCCACATAGCTGAATCACCTGCTCATCGTTAGCTGATACTAGAACTCTTTGTTTTATATATAAATACAAAGTATTTTCGTGTGGTTTTGATATATAACATGTTTTCTAGAAATGCATCTACTGTGCATTTGATTGAAAGGCAAGATTCATTTGATTGAAACTGTGCCCAATTCATCTTTGACAAAGCCTCCACCAACCACCACTGGGGAGAGGAGAACCTATTCAGTAAATGGTGCTGGGAAAACTGACTGAAGAAGATTGAAACAGGACCCCTACCTAGCAACATACACAAAAATTGGCTCTAAATGGATCAAAGACCTAAACATAAAACTTCAAACTATAAGAATCTTAGAAAAACGCAGGAGACACCCTTTCAAACTCAGAGAGATTCCATAAGAGATAAGACAGACAAGTGTGACCTCATCAAACCTGACAAGCTTCTGCAAAGCAAAAGAAATCAAGAGAGTGGGGAGACAGCCCACAGAATGGGAAAAAATATTTGCCAACTGTATATCTGACAAAGGCCTAACATCTGGGATCTACAAGGAACTCAAATGTGCTGAAAGGAAACAAACAAACAAACAAATAAACAGCCGCATTAAAAAGTGGGCAAAATACATGAATAAACACTTCTCAAAAGAAGATATACAGGCAGCCAACAGACACATGAAAATGTGCTCAGCCTCACTCATCATCAGAGAAATGCAAATCAAAACCACACTGAGATACCACCTAACCCCACTAAAGAGTGGCCATCATTAATAAAACAGACAACAACAGATGCTGGTGAGGATGCAGAGAAAAAGTAACGCTTCTACACTGCTGGTGGGAATACAAGCTAATGCAACCTCTTTGGAAGACAGTGTGACGATTTCTGAAAAAAATAGAAATTGACCTTCCACATGACCCAGCAATTCCCCTAGTGGGAATATATCCGAAGGAATCAAGCCATTCTATCAAAAAGATACCTGCATATGCATGTTTGTTGCAGCTCTATTCACAATAGCAAAAACGGAACCAACAATGCTGCCCATCGAAACTGGACTGGATAAAAAAATGTGGTACATATACACAATGGAATATTTTGCAGCCATAAACCAAGACAAACACATGGACTTCACATCTTGGATGGATTTAGAGTCTATCATACTCAGTGATCTATCACAGAAACAAAGAACAGAGTACTATATGTTCTTACTCAAAAGCAGACCATGTACAATTATAACACTGTAAGAAAGGGATAGGCAGTAGTGGGAAAGTGCCAGAGGAGGGGTTGGGATTGGCAGTTGAGGGAAACTGCCAGGGAAGGGTAAGGCACATCTCATCAGCAAGGGACATACATAATGAACATTTGCATGCCTAACCCTGAATTGTACTCCACATTTTAAAATAAAGCAGAAAAAAAAATTCTCCAATCAAAAGATGTAAAGTGGCAAATGGATTAAGAAAAAGAAAAAAACTTACTATATGCTACCTACAAGACATTGACTTCACCTTTAAAAATACACATAAACTAAAGGTGAAGAGATTTAAAGGTATTCCATACAAATAAAAACCAAATGAAAGCAGGAATAGCTATACATATATCAGATAGAATATACTTTAGATCACAAACAGTAAAAAGAAACAGAGAAGTCCATTATACAATGGTAAGGGAGTCAATTTAGCAAAAAAAGTATAATGATTGTAAATATATAGTACCCAAGATTAAACCACTTAAAGATATAAAGCAAAAATTAATAAATCTGAAGGAAGAGATAGACAATAATATAAGAATATCAGGGAACTTTGACACTCCACTTTCAACAATAGACAGATTATCCAGACAGGAAAATCAACAAGAAAACTTTAGACTTATCTTCTAAACTAAATAGAATTAACAGGCATATTCAGAACATTTCACCCAACAATAGCAGACTACATATTCTTCTCATCTCCACATGGAATATTATCTAGTGTATGTCATATGTTAGACCACAAAATATGTCTTAACAAATTTAAGAATATTGAAATTATATCAAGTATTTTTTTCCTGATCACAGTGATATAAAACTAGAACTCAACAACCAAGATGTTTTAAAAATTTACAAACGTGAAAATTAAATAGCAATCTCCCAAATAGCCAGTGGGCAAATAAAGAAATTTAAAAGGTTATTAAAAAGTTCCTTGAGACAAAGGAAAACGAAAACACAACATACCAAAATCTATAGGATACAGAGAAAGCAAGTTTAAGAGGGACATTTGCAGTAATAGACATCTACAGCAAAAAAGAAGAAATAGTTTAAATAAACAACCTAATATTGCATCCAATGGAAGTATAAAAGCAAGAACAAACTCGGTCCAAAATTAGTAGAAGAAATAAAAAAGATAGAGATAAGAGCAGAAGTAAATAGGCCGGGCTTGGTGGTTCAGCCTGTAATCCCAGCACTTTGGGAGGCCGAGGCGAGTGGATTGCCTGAGCCCGCAGGTTCGAGACCCACTCAGGCAACTTGGTGAGACCTCATCTGTACAATTAACCAAAAATTCGCCCAGCGTAGTCGTGCACGCTTGTAGTTCTGGCTACTTGGAAGGCTGAGGCAGAAGGATCGCAGGAGCACAGCAGATTGAGGCTGTAGTGGCCGGAGCATGTCACTGTACTCCAGCATGGGCGATGGAGTGAGACTCCAAATCAAAAAAAAAAAAAAAAAAAAATAGCAGAAGTAGATAAAAGAGTAGGAAAAAAAATCAACAAAATGACGAGTTACTTTTTTTTGAAAATATCAAAATTGATAAATCTTTAGACAGACTAAGAAAACAACAGAGACCACTCAAATAAATAAAATCAGTGATAAAAAGAAGAGATGAAAGGAGACACCATGGGAATAAAAAAGATCATATGAGACTATTATGAACAATTATATGCCAACAAATTATATAACTTAGAAGAAATGGATAAATATCTGGACACATGCAACCTATCAGGATTTCATTATGAAGAAATAAAAATCTAAAAAGAGCAATAACAAGCCAGAAGATAGAATCAGTAATAAAAAGTATATCACCAAAGTAAAACCCAAGATTTGATGGCTTCATTGCTGAATTCTACCATACGTGTAAACAAGAGCTAGTACTAATTATTCTCAAACTCTTCCAAAATATTGAACACCAGGAATTTATTTCCAAAGTCATTTTATGAGACCAAAATTACTCTAATATCAAAACCAGACAAAGATACAGCACAAAGAGAAAACTACAGATCAATATCCCTGAATATGCATGCAATAATCCTCAACAAAATACTAGCGAACTGAATTCAAAGCACATTAAAAAGTTCATTTACCACAATCAAGTTGGATTTACCCTAGTGATGAAAAGATGGTGTAACACATGAAAAGTATTAAACATGATTCATCACAGTAAAATAATGAAGAAGAAAAAGTATTTGGTCATTTTAATAGGTGCAAAAAAAGAATTTGAGAAAGTTCAACGTTTCATGACAAAAAATTCTCAACAAATTAGTTACAGAAAGAATGTACATCAAAACACACAGACAAATATGACAGATCTACAGCTAATATCATACCGAACAAAAGATTTGAATATTTTTCCTTGACAATCTGGAAGAAGATGCCACTTCTATTCCACATAGTACTGGAGGTTCTAACCAAAGCAATTAGTCAAAAGAAAGAAACAAAAGGCACCCATACTGGAAAAGAAATTAAATTTCACCTGTCTGCAAATGACAGTTTGATAGAAGGAATAAGCAATATATTACAGCAATGGTTAATGACGATATATTGTATTTTTAAAATGCTAAGAGAGTAGATGTTAACTATTCTCACTACAAAAATTATAACTATGTGAGATAATACATTTGTTAATTAGTTAAATTTAACAATATATATTTATGCAATATATATACAAGGTTCCCCAAAAATTGGAATTTTTTTTTTTTTGGAGGATAAGACACTGGTAGCCCAGGCTTCTCCCACCAGGTGAGTGTTCTAGAAATCCATCAGCATCAGCGTACCAGCTAACATTGTGGTGAGAGACTGCGTTCAACCTCAGAGAATTTATTTTGGAGATTCTTTCAACGTGTTTGCCCATTTTAAGACAGGTGAGTTACAAACGCACTTGCCACGCTGCACTGAATGTTTAGCAGTTTTTGACCAAAAAGGGCATGACCCACGTGCCACCCTCCCTATTTACCCTATCTTGCCCCGAGAAACTTTCTTCTTTTCCCTGGATGAAAAAAGTCCTCAAGGGAAAATGTTTTGCCGATGTGGAAGAGGTGAAACTAAAAACAGCAGAAGTACTAAAAGGCATCAAAATGGCTGAGTTCAAAAACTGTTTTGAGCAGTGGAAAAAGTGTCTCGATTGGTGTACTGCATCAGAGAGTACTTTGAAGGTGACTGAAGTTTAAACATGCAAGAATAAATGCATAATGTTTTATAAATAAATTCTGTGTTTTTCTGGGTCTCCCCTCATAATTCAAACATCATATTGTACACAATAAATACATACAATTTTATATGTCAATTTTTAATGAAAACATTTGAAAAAAAAGACAGAGCCTATTTCAATTTTAGGTATCTAATGTTGAAAAAAACTGCTTATATGAAAATTAATGGCAAAATTAAAATATTGATTTATGTTTGTCTTCTTAATTAGAGAGGTTTTTATTTAAAAAATAGAAAATAGTCAAGACGATGCAATGCTTGAGTAATTTTTATTTGTTTCAAGAAGTAGGTATTGATGTCAACACTAGCAATTGTATGTGATCAAATCCTAAATAAAATTGTCACTAAATTTTTGTTCATACTTACAATTATCATATTTTGCCAGTGTCCTAAACCTCTCAGTGCCTTCAACATGTCTTCCAAAATATATTCTATAATATTTCAAATAAAGCCATGCTACAAATCTTAAAGAACTAACATTTTGAATCTTACATGTTTTCATCAAAGTGACTAACTAAAGAAGAAAGAATCTCACTTGCTTGAGAGACTGAAGACATTAAAGATAGTTTGAGAGCTTAAGGCACCTTTCTGGGGAATTTCTGAAACTGTATAATTACCCCTTATGTAAGATATGAACTCTGACCTCAAGGAGATTAGTGTCACTGGTGAGAATGATTTAGACTTAAAATAATTAAGACAAAAATAATTAAAACAAAAATATGTGCTGGTATTAAAAATAAATGTGCTCATATCATAATAAAAATTCAGAGAAGAAAGCTTCAGAAAATGAAAAATTGACTGTAAATCTACGATTGGTTGAAAATTAGAGATGCGGGGTGAAGTAGGGACAAGTTTGGAGTTCAAATAATTTAAAATAACGTCATTGCGTAATTTAAAAAGCACATATTATCACTGATTATTTCCTTTTAATCAATTAGAAAGTACTCAAGAACCAAGAAAAGAGGATTAAAATTCTTCTTCTGTGCTTTTTCAGCAGGGATGTATGTGTTCATTTTCAGAGAAAATTACATGGATTTTCAAAAATTTCAACTTTCAAAGATCTTAACATTAATTGATTCACTTTCTAATTGGAATTATCTTTTCGCTCTATCTTCAGATTTTCCTCATAAGAATCTAGCAGTTAGAACAGTATAAATATAAGAAGTGTCATCCACAAATAGAAGATACCAGATTAGGGAAAAAGAGACAGACCTTCTACTTCTCTATACATAACTTTTTTTTCCCCCATCAAATGGCTACAAAGAGAACAGTGTTTCTTGTTGACCTAGAATATATACAACAAAATATGGAATAATTTGGCAGACCCCGAGAGGCAGAGATTTTTATAGAAAACAACAGCCAGAAAAGCAAAAAGCAAAAATAATACAAAACATGTTATCTTCTCCTTGGCGTATCCTTTAGCACTTAGCCGTTCATTCTTAGCAATACAAACGGATTTCCCTGTGCCTTCTTACCTAATTAACCTTAGCATTAAAATTGTTTAACAAAAATGCCCTTTAACAAGGCTAGAGATAAGAGCATTCATGCTATTCTTCTCAAAGTTGAACTCCTAAAGCAGTTCACAAAACATGAAGAGCAAAATCCTTAAAGGTCATTTATCTTTCAGCGGTGGCATTTTCTTACCAAGACTTCTGGTTCTCAGACCTTTCTTCCCTTTCTGTTTTCTGCCTTTTCAAGCAGGTCACAACTATAAGCTTGACAGGAAAAGGAATGTGGCCTCTAATTTGTTGTGAGTCTACTTGTATTTTACCTTCTTCACATCCTGCCTTTTGTCAGACTCCATCTAAAATCAAATTACTATTGGCCAAGGCCATGTTCACACAAAAATGGCAGAGTCAGATGTGTTCAGATGAGGTCATAATACTGCTGAGTTGTAGCAGTTTACCTGGCTATGTGAAATAGCAGCCCCACGGTAGAAAAAATGTCTGCCTGAGCTTATAGAAATTGGTCCTACCAAATCTACTTCTCTTCATTCTACCACTAATACCTAAAAGCAAATCAAATCCTGTTGGACACAGTTGTTCCATAAGAAAAAAAAAAAAAGAAAATGTTAAAACAAACATTTTAAACATTTAAAAATTTTTTCTCATTAAATACAAAATACTTGTGAAAGAAAATACAGGACTAAAGCATATTTTTATTACATCATTTTAGATAAATTTTCCTCATGCAAACAATTCCGACTGTCATGTAATGTTAAAGTAGATTCTATACATATTTAATTGTTGATGGTAATTGCCACAAAATAATTGGTTAACATATGAGATTTTCAAAATGTAGCCAAAGAACTCCTCAGAGGAATTCTTTATTCTACCAAGACATATTTATATGGGCTGCGTAAGTTCTGTTAAACAGTCCAAGACCAGAGAACTCCATGTCTTTCCTGCTTTCAGATATAGTTACAAATTTTTTCTATCACAGACCTCTCTGTAACCATAAAGATGTTTAACTTAACAAAATCCTATAAACACGAATCCAATATAAGCAGATGACTGAGCCTACACCTGTGACTCAATGTGAAGTTAGAAGAAATAAAATGAAACTTTAATCAAAGTACGTAGAATGATGTGTACCTATGACAATTTCCCTTTGACTCCTCACCTTCTATCCTTTACTGCCAAAGACAGCATGATCTTTTTGCAGTGTTTTTTTCCCCTATGGTAGATGCATTGATTTTCAATGAGAACGTGTGCCAGAAGTTCAGTTCTGCTCCGTATGAAATCCTCTTTATGACCCAAAGAATACATCTGTACCACTTTTATTATAAAGATAAAACATGAAGAATCCAGCTGAGTAAATCTGCTATTTCCGGGTGCCCTCTGGGAGCATGTTGGTTCATAGTTGGGGTACACACATTTCTCATACTTCTGCTCTGCAGCAGAGATATATACTCCCAAGGGTCTGCACTTAAATATTACCCTGTCTAACAGCTGGTTATTCCTGCACTTGATCCTTACCAAGTGTCAACCCAGTTGTTACCTACCCTCTTCTTGATTATACATTCTCCATGGGTGTAGTTTACAACAAATCTCTCTCCTTCTAAGGAAAAAACAAAACAAAACAAAACAAAAAACTGCCACACTATTGCTACCACAAACAGATCAATAAAGCGCAGGAACAGGATATGTTCACATGACAGCCCAGACCTTTTAAAAACCTTTTTTGGCAGCCGCGTCAGTGTTCTTCAACTAATAATTTGGAGTTTTGTTTGTAAGCTATAGCATTATCAAAGACACCATTTACTGAATCAAAAACAGAGGGTAGGTCCTAGGAATTTCTTGTTGTTGTTGTTGTTTGTTTTGCTAAGTCATGCATGCAGTAAAAGAACCTCAAACTGGAGTCCTAACTGAAGCTCATTAAGAAAAAGCAAAGTAGAATTAAACTAGAAAAATCAAACAAGAAAAACCAAACTAGAGCCATAACTATCGCTAACATTAGGAAAAAGCAACTAAAGCTTGATTTCTGCTACTCAGGCTACCCTTTGATATACTCTTGTGTCCTGTTGGTGAAAAAGGGGAGTGAAAGGGTTCAAGCCAGAGACACACCTGGTTGAGAGAAAGATCATAATACAGCTAAGGGTGGAATAGTCTATTGGTACCAACCATGATCTATAGAAGAAAGCCAATCACCCCACAGGCTTGTGTTCCTTTCATGTTGGTGGTGGCCAGAATTAGATCAATTTGCTTCCTCTCTCTCTCTCTCTCTCTCTCTCTCTTTCTCTCTCTCTCTTCCTCTTTCATCTCTGCTTAACACATCTTTGCGTCTTTCTACATAAAAAAATAAATTTGTTCTGACAGGCCCTTCTTTTCTCCACTTAATAGAACAAAAGTGGCCCACAATATTTCCTAAATTTCAAAACTGCCTCTACTAAAAAGAGGGACTTCATTTCTCATTTCTAGTTTCAATAATTATGAAAATACTTGGGATACCTACTCCAGATGAATCCCTAATAACCCAAATAAAATGACAGACTCAAATGGAACCTCAACTGGTGGGGGAGGAAACGTTCTCCAACAAATAAGGAAATGCTATCTTCTAACGAGGGGCTGGGAGACAGGCTGGCACATTCACCTGTTCAAAATACTCACGTTGTAACTTAATCAAAGCCTTCTGTCTTCAGTTATATATATATACTCTTCCTTAACTACATTCCTTAACTTTTTTTTAATTTAAAAATGTATTTTAATGAACAAATAGTCACTGTATATATTTATGGGGTAAACCTGATGTTTTCATAGATGTTTGCAATGTGGAACGAGCTAATTAGCAAATGTATCATCTCAACTAATATTTTTTGCTCTGAAAATATTTAAGTTATATGCCAGAAGAAAATAATATTAATAGAAAAAAACTTTAAAACCCATACACAAAAATATTAAAAATAGCTTGACTGAGAAAAGTTCTGTATGATCCTGTAGGTTTCCTGTGCCAAAAATAGATTTTAAACAAATTTCTTGCCCTGTAACTATTTACATGACTGGACTCCAACGTATTTATATATATTTTGCAAGATGTATAAATATAGTATAAATGAAAGTCAAGTATAAATGAGGCAGAATGGCTTCTAATAAACAAATTAAGAAATTATAGATAAATTGATAAATCCATAGCAAAGTATAACTAAATATAAGACTTTGACCTAAATGTATCATTTCAGCACCATGTAAAAACCGATGGTAAGTTTTTATCTCAGTCAAATAATTTTGTATACGTAGAAATAGAAGATGAATATGTAAATCTGCAGATTTTAACATAATGAGCATTTCCTAATTGCTTTCAAAGAGGAATTTATGGACGAAATTATATTTTGTGCACAGTTGTGTGAGTGACTAACTCAAAATATAGATTGGAAAAAAATAATGATTCCAAGGAACATAAAATCTTCCTTTCCAGAATGTGAAACAGGGAATTTATTGTTCACAACTTTCCATTACTTGGGCTATTTACTACGGAGAGTATTAAATAACATAGCTGAAAGTGACAAGACAGGTTTTTTGATAAGCACACTATTTTTAAGAAACATATTTTGATAAAATGATGTGAAATCTAAAACATCTTGAAAATGAACTACCCTATTTCAAGGAGCTTAGAGCAAAAATGAGACATCTGCCAAGAAGTCAGCAAAAGAGAATGACAAGACCAACAGAAGTGGAGTGCCAGAAAGCTGCAATATTTTACGACATGATCTAGACGCTAAGTTTTTTTTCTTTTTTTTTAGTGAAAGATTGAAGGTGATTTTAACATGGAAAGGTATTTCTGGCAGGAAGGCAGGAGGGAAATTTCTTGAGATAGTCTCAACTTTGAAAGCCATCAGAGTGAAAGATAGCATATCTGTAGTGGTATCACTAAAATAAAATGAGCCTTTTGTAAAAATAAATAAATAAATAAAGGCTGCATTATTTGAGAATATGGAATAACAGATACAACACAGATAAGGGAGCCTCGCAGATACTATCTGATGTGGAGGTACCGAGGATGATCAGACTGAGTTTTAGAACTTCCCATTCTACTCAAAATCCTTTGACCTGATTGGTTTAGCACGAATTATATTTCAAAAGTTCTTGCATGTCTCACTGCGATCAGCTGTTAGATTCCAAAGAAGTAACTACAATCAAGTCCCTTAGAACAAGACTGGGGACAGTTACAATAACCTCCTTAAATTCCTCGGACCCTATACTTTTCTGGAATACTAGAATAAAGAAAAAAAAATAAAATGGAAATTGTAGCAGAATTGTCTTCCCGATCTATTCGTTGTGAAAAGGTACCACCATTTATGAAAACACATGGCTGTATCTAAATCTAAAATATAGACCATAGGGACTGAACTCCGATTATCATTGATGGGTAGACTTCCAAATTCATTTTGTCTCTAAACAATGATTTACATACAGTATAAACATGTGGTCCCTCAGCCCGTTGAAGCCGCTTCTACATAGCTGCCTTCTCCTAGTTATTCTGCTCTATTTTTAGACACAGAAGAGGTGTGAACCCTCTGATGCTGATATTCCAGTGTTCTTGGTTTGTCTGTTGCTTAATATTCTGTGCTTGCAGGTTCCAAGCCCTCTGTAGAAACATTAGCTGGTATAGATACCTTCGTCCGAAAAGGCCAGCTCTTACTTACAGACCTCATTATGGTTATGTAATCCAGTTGGTAGCAAGTGGGATCATGGTAGTCGTAAATTCTTAGCACACTTTGTAGCAGAAGGGTATCCATTTATGGTAATAATGATGTCTCTGGTCCCTTAGACTTTCTCAACAATATTTTCTTATCTCCCAGTATTATTTAAAACAAGAGCAAGAAGTTATCAGTTCTCCATCCTTAGTCTTTAGTGCTAAGGGGTAAGAGTAATCAATATTCCCCACAGTGCCCTAACACGATTTATGTTGGTTGACTACTGAATGATTGTATATATCTTAAGAGTAGAAGAGAACTGGTGAACATTTTGTTTTCATAAGGCATGCAGTAAAACACCATCATAAATTAAAATTAATTCTAAATATAAGCACCAAGAGATCCCAAAAGGGAGAAAGAATTACACCTTCAGATATCTCACAATTTTACCTATAACTTATGGTACCTGATACTTTCAGTGAAAGATGAAAGAACACTGAATAAAACCTCGTCATGTAGTAGTTATTTAAATTAGTTTTCTTCTAAATTTGTTTTTTTTTTTTAGACAAAAAGATAATGTTGAAAAGAAGATATATAAGTTTAGGTTCCTCACAATCACATTTTGAATCCAAAATTTAGGTACACGTAGTTTATTTGGGAGATGATCCCAGGAAGCTTAATGAGGATTTGAGAACTTGAAAAAAGGGAGGAAAAAAGGCCAAGTATGGTATGTAACTGAGCTGGAATACCCGTGGGCAACAGGTGATAAATGTTACTGGAGATGTCCTGAGAGTCTGTGCAGAAAACACCTTAAAATTTACCCTATATGGTGAAAAACTTAGAATTCACCCCCATACAGTTAAGGTTAGCATACGGACCAGTCAGTGGTCTGCAAACTTTTTCTGTAAAGTGCCATGTAGTAAATATTTTAGATTCTTCAGGCCATAGAACCTCTGTCACAACGACACAACCCTGCCATTGTGTTCCAGAACATCAAGTGCCCTGCCCGGCACTACTAAAGATGATCACACAGCTAGAGAATGCCTTCAGACAGAAAGTTGCAGGATGCTGTGGGCTTGTATGGAAATATCTGTAAATAGCAAATGAATAAGGAAATAGCAAAAGTTGATGTCAGTAAGGGAAATTGTTTAAAAGAAAGATAGCTAAAAAAAACAACAACTATGCTGCATTTCTTAAGAAATCAAAAGATAGAGGGGACCTGAAATATTATACTACAAATATCACAAATTATTTTATTTTTTTTAAATGCTAAATCTTCTGAATTAGAAGGAAAGAAAGACAGGGTTTAGGTCTATTTTATCCCTAATGAAACCAAATTAAACTAGATATGTTTTGTATGTATAATCACATAAATACTCCGTAGGACAAGGAGGTTCCCCAAAACAAAACAAAACATAAGCAAAACGGCCATTGCCTGCCTGCCTGTCTGCTCTGCAACTATATTATATCTAACTGGACAGACTGCATGCTGTAGTTAGTGCCCCTTAATGTCTCCAGTGACAATGTATTCTTCCTTGCAAGTAATAAGTCTTCAATAAGTCTGGAGGTTTTGTTTGCTTGTTTTTTTGTGTGTATGTTGAAGTCAGATTAAATTAGTCAAAGATAGAGAAAAGAAACTGGAGACCCAATGATGTTGACTTATCTACCCTCAGATACAAGCACCCATTACCATATAGACAGTTGAAGGAACAAAATCATGATTCAGGAAAGAAAATCATCACTTTAAAAACATTGGCTAACACTTTTAACAAAGTATCTCTTACAAACAAGAAGACACACATATATTTCAGGTCAACCAAATAAATAAAAGTTCAAGAGAAGTAATCTGGGAAATTTCAGGACATGTAGATCAGCAGGTATTTTCATTTTATGACTTTTTAATTTGATTTTGCAGTTAGACTGCATCTGAGGAACTTTGACTTCTAACTATATCTTTGCTGGACATAATTTAAAAATAAATGAAAGATCAACCAAAAATGTTTGTAAGGTAATAACATTTCTACCGTAGTCTTGTAAGACTGTAATCGAGTTCACTCCTAAGTAATAAGATTATTGCCTCATAAAATAGCCCAGTAGAGCTACAGTATTATCGCAATTGTGGTGCTACAAGACCTGTTTAAAAAAATGTGTGCAATAACTATGAACATAGACAGATAAATGTATTGGATTTTTCTTTTTTTGTCACATCAAGGCATAGGAGTAACAACACAAGAGAAAGTTTAAAAACTGGCAAAATAAATAAATAAAAGAATCAGGCCAACCATAAAAATAGAGCCTAATGTTCTAAATTATAATATTTTCAAGTGTAGGTATATTCATAGAGAAAAATCTCTGTGCTCATAATATACTTGCAGATTAGTGGTTCACAAGCTCAATTGTGAGTTTGACAGGGAATAGTGTTGCTGGCATAATCAATATGTTATGCAGGTGTGGTATGACAGTAAGTTAATTACACCAAATTTTGAAGACCTCGTCTCTGTTTTTGTCTGTGGATAGAGAATCCAAGAGAGACATTGTGAAGGGGGTGATATGTGTCTGACAGCCTTCCAAGATGAATTCAAAATAGAGGGTTAGGAACGAAAGTGTAATTTTCTATGTAGATATATTTGCTGTATTTAGAGGCTGAAAATGTCACCAGAACTTGTTTGGTTTGTTTTGTTTATTGCCTATTGAATTGGGGTGTTTGTTTTCAAAGGGAAAAATCATAATATGTCAGACAAAAAAGGATCCCTGCACCTATGACTTGCCATGTTATTTGTGTATATTATAAAAGATAAAGAAAAGAGAGTAATTTGAAAAGCTACGATGATCAACTATTAAGCTATTATCTCTCCTTTTTTTTGTTTTGTTTTGAGTTGGAGTCTCACTCCGTTGCCCAGGCTGGAGTGCAGAGCCATACTCACGGCCACCCCAGTGTCAACCTGCTGGGCTCCAGCCATCTTTCTGCCTCAGCCTTCCAAATAGCACATGCTACCATGCACATGCTATCATGCCTGGCTAATTTATGATTTTTTATTGTAGAGACGAGGTCTCGCCACGTTGCCCAGACTGGTCTCGAACCCACGGGTTCAGGCAATCCTCTCGCCTTGGCCTCCCAAAGTGCTGGGATTACAGGCTGAGCCACTGAGCCTGGCCTTATTGTCTCTTCTTAAGATGTGTAACTGTGGCTGGCACAATTCTAGGATGACCCTTAATAAAACCTCCGCTTGACTGTGAGTATGACCACTGTGAGTAAGATGTGATATCATCCCATGATTAGTTTGACCAGTCAGTTGGCTTCGAATTAACTAAAAAAAAAGTTATCTTGGGTGGGCCTGACTTAACAAAATGAGCCCATAAGGAAGGTAAAGCATCAGAGAAACTATCTTCCTTGCCTGAAAGGTGAAGTAAACTGTCATGTTGTGAGTGTGGCTTATTGAGCCAGAGGCTTCTAGAAGCTTGAAATTGATGCCCAACTGACAGCCAGCTAGAAAAATAGGTTCCTCTGTAACTATAACCTCAAAGGATCTGCCAACTACCTAAACAATCTTGAACGAGAAACCTAAACTCCATATGACAATGAAGCGTGACCAACACTTGAATTTCAACCTCATGAGACCCTTAGTAGAAGAGCCCGCTAACCTATTCCTAGTTTCCCGGCCCAGGAAACCGTGAAATACTAAATCTGTGCAGTTTGAAGTTATTTGGTATCTTCGTCTATTTGGGCTGCTATAACAAAATACCAAAGATTGGGTGATTTATAAACAACTTAACTTAATTTCTCACGGTTGAGGCTGAGAATTTCAAGATCAGGATACTGGTACATTTAGTGTCTGATTGAGGACTTGCTTTCTCATAGACTAAGGCCATTTTCTCATTTTAATATCACATGGTGGAAGGGAAAAGAGATCTCTCTGTGGTCTCTTTTAGAAAGGCACCAATTCCATTCACAAGGACTCTGTCCTCATGACCTAATCACTTCCCAAAGGCTTCACCTACTAATACATCACCTTGATTGTTAATATCCCAACATATGTATTTTGAGGGACACAAACATTCAGACCATGAGCACTCAATTTGTAGTAATTTGCTATGTAACAACAAAAAATAAACACATTAACCAAGACTAAGACCATTAGAAACTACTTCTCTAGAGCATCTTGTTTGGAGAAGATTTTGGCAATAATTATATACTTGGATACATGTATATATATCCATGGATTTGTATACAGATACATATTTCTGATTACTGCAGTGAAATTTGTTCACTAAAGATGATTAAATCATATAGAAAATACATAATTTAAAAAAACGTATCGTGAAATAAACTCATTCTTTCTCCTCTCTTCTCCATAAAATGGTTGGTAGTACTGTTATTACTAGGCTGTCTTTCTACAAAGCTTAAGTGGCACTATGATATATATCTTGTTCTTTAAGTTATTTTGTTTTTCTCAAAACAATTGCATGCATTATTTCAAGTCTGTTTATCTAGAGGAAGTCATTCTTCTTTTTAAAACTTATTGTATGAAAATGATGCTCCTGGGATTATTGGCACGATAGATATGAAATCCCAACTGAGCCAACCTCAAAGAATGTGATTTAGATGATTGTCAACATGCAGCTTTTACAAAAGTAAAAATTCTAGCATAGGTTCCATAAACTCTCATACTCAGCGGTTACCATATATTTCCATTTCTTTAATCCATCCTCTAAGTTTTTGAAAAGACGTGATGATTTTCATTTAGACCTCTGATAATGCAATACTTCCTTACCACAGGTAAAAATACGTTGTTTCACAAGTACAAACATGGGTTCCAAAGATGCTTAATTGCCATCAAAATGGTCGGAAGTTTGGGAGTGAGGTCATGTACAATGAATTCGTTTTCAGGCTAGTCTTATTTATTTTAGAAGATGCTGTGGGGTTAACGTGTGTGTGTGTGTGTGTGTGTGTGTGTGTGTGTGTGATTACAAAGGACTCAGAGAAGTAAGAAACAGAGATAAAGAGGAAAAATTTAATAAATAACAACAAACTGACATGAATCCTGCCCCTCTGTCTCATTTTTTTGATTTGGCCAAAAACTTCATGGCAATGCAAGAACATTGGCTTTGGAATGAATACTCTGATAACCATAGCAAGGCATGTACAAAGGTGATTTGATAACTGGTAACGAAATGAGGACATTACCAAAAAATCTGCTTTGATATTAGATAAGTTACTCTGACTACTCCATTTTCGTATATAAAAAGATACAAACCATATCCTTCCAAGCCCACGTGTCAATGAAGAAATGAATCATCAGCCTCTACACTTTTCTCAGGAGATCTTTGTGGGAAGGCAAACAAATCAAGGTTCTACCAAACACACTACTGCACCGAGAACAATTAGGCACAGTGTAGTCCTTTTTCCTTGGTTCAAATCCCAGCACAATCAAAACAGTGTAATTTTAGGCAGGTTGTCTATACCTTCTCTGCAGTCCCAGTTTATTTAGTCTTTTTGTGTGTGTGAGAATTAAATGAGTCGTTATAGATCAGGAACTTAGTGAATAGTGTTAATGGCAAGTGCTTTTCCAGCATTAGTATGAATTTGGGTGCACAGTGGAAATGTCTGTCTTTCCAAATGCACCCCAATGTGACCTTCCACACAGGAAGATTTCCGTACGTAACAGTCACTCTTTTTTTTTCTTTTTTTTGAATTATTTTCCACCCTCCCTTCTGCCATTTGTCTAAATACTTTCTAGATCTGAAAAAGTGAGTAAGAAAATTCACTGCTAGGCTAATGCCCTCCAAATTAATTATCCAGATATTTTTTGCTTTCAAAAGGGCATTTCAAAGTTCTATTTGCTCTTTCTAAGATTTTGACCAAACTCATTGTTTCGTCGGGGACGCTTTAGTTTACTCAGTGCAAGAACTGCAAATAAATACAACTCAAATGGAGTTAAATAAATGGTATTTAAAATATCCTATAGTTACGTAGTGCTATAGTCTTTCAATTACAGTTACAGCAAAAATAAGATGGAGGATTGGGTTAATAGTCATTTAACACATTATTAATCAATAGTTTACTTTCACAGACATTTTAATTTCAGAAATGCTTGGATACTGCACTTTCTGAAAAGAAAGAAATGAATAATTTCAATGTTATAATTAACTTTCCTGTAAGAATGGAAGAATAGACTTCATTTAGTGGTTGCAAGTAGAAATAATAATTTTATTTACTCTTGCTAATAAAGGAAAGCCTGATAGTAACCATGTAGCATGATAGAGAGAGACTCTTCACACAGGTGGCATATCACAGAAATGAGATACTATAGGTCAAACACTTAGAAAATGTAATAATATAAACTTTCTTTCAGCCTAAAACGAAAATAAAAGTATTAAATGCTGAGGTTAAAGATGTATGTCTATTTCCAGGAAAAACAAACGATTTCATTTTGTTCAAAACCAATGAGAATGTCTTGGCTTTACTTGGTTCCAAATACACACTAATTTTGTTTACCACAACTTAGTTCAATAACACCATTCTCTCAACAACATGGTTCACATTTCAGTTACCAAGGCATATTGACTACGAATATTTGCATAAAGTACAAACCTAGTCTTTACCATGATCAGTGACCAATCACATGGCTTCTTTCAAAATCTGTTGCAGACTAGTCTCTGCACATTTGTTATTCAGTTCCCATGCAGATAGTAAAGTGTGTAGCCGTGTTGCCTTTTTGTCCTCCAGGGACAAATTGTGACATTTTCCGAAAGAGAAAAATTGATAGAGGGAATTGCCTAGCAAAGAGGAAAGTCCAACCAATAAGCAAAAAGTAATAGCTCTGAAAGCGAAATTCAAACAAAATATAAGTGGAGTTACCGGAAAAAGAGCTGACAGTGGTAACTGTGGACTGATGCTTTCCAAGAGACTCTAAATTTGTAACCAGTGGAACTTAGTGAAGCCAAACGTATTGGCATAATAGAGGAAAGTGGTTGTGGCAAAAAAAAAAAAAAAAAGTGGAAGAGATCCTAAAAGAAACAAACCTCAAATTAAAGAACATATAATGACATTGGACTCATAAAGAATTAAATGTTCAAAGCTAATTCACAGGTAGAAAGAATTATGACAGTCTGCAAAAGTGTAGAAAAGACACACTCTTCTTATGAAAAACTTCACAACGTGAAGACAAGCACCAGCAAACTATTCTTGGTAAATTTTTACAAATAAATAAAATCCCTTAATTCTTAACGTTTCTAGTGTTTTATATTACAATGTACTAAATTAATGCTCATTTTACTTTTTTCTTTTTCATTACACGTTTATAACTGATCATTAAAAATTTGTATGATTTTGACAATTTTTAAAGATCACAAAAGTCATAATTTTCCATTTATTGTTAAAATTGCTGCATGATTTCATTGGCTGTTAGCAATTTAATTATGATGTGGCTGTCAGTGTGTGTGTCTGAGGGAGAAAAAGAGAGAGACAGAGAAATAATCTTTTTTGAATTTTGTTGAACCTCTTGTGTTTGGATGTTTAAAATTGTTATCAGATTTAGTAAAGTTCTATCATAATTTCTTCAAATATTTGTATCTACACAAATCCCCTTTTATTCTCATTTTGGTACTCTAATTGCTCATATTTTATACTATGTGTTTCTTTTCTACTAGTCACTGGTGTGCTACTCATTTTCTTAAATCAGATTTTTCTTAGATGTGTGTGTTACAGTTTGGGTACTTTTATGGTACAATTTTAAAAACGCAGGCAGTGAAAATTTGGAGATTCTAGCATGCTGTTACACTGCTTGGTAAGATTTTATTTTTCATATTGCTTCTTACATTTCTGGAATTTCCATTTAGTTGCTTATTGATCACTGATTATGAGGAAGGCTAGGTTTATAGTTTATGCAAATATTTATAGCTAATATGCCTTGGTAACTGACATTTGAACCATGTTGGTCTCAATAACAGATCTGAGACTTCCTGTTGGCTCCTTCATTATGTGCAGGTTTTCCTTTAGATCCTTGAATATATGCCCAGTAGTTCTTTTAAATTCAATGTTTCTGCCAAGTACACCATTCTTCTTGTTTTCTAGTCTGCTTATATTGGCTTGTTTTTATGCCTAGTAATGAGTTGCATGTTCTTGCTTATCTGCATGTTTAGTAAAATTTTTGAACTTACTGTATGCTGGGCATTATGGCCTATATTTTTGAAACTGATTTTTGTTTCTTCAATTAATACAGTATTTAGTTTTGTTCTGATTAGCAGTTGATTTACTGCAGAACCAACTTTGTCTTTTTGAGCCCCTTTCTTTTAGCTTTGTTAAGGTAGATTTAGAGTAGCTCTTTGCAGGGAGAAGAGTCAATTAGACCTACCAAACCTTTCTAGGTCTTCTCTTGAATTCTTGGTGATATCAGTGAGGTTTCTTTAGTCTGACAGGTCAGAATCATACTTTTTCTGGTGCTATATGGGATTTAGTATCTATTCAGTTCACAGACAGTGGGTTTTTTTTTTCACACTTTTTCAGTACGAAGTCTTGACCCTTAGATGTACACTGCAGTGTCTAGCAAAAATGCATGTGTGCCATAAAGATTTTTTTACCTCCTTCTCTGCACTATTCTTATTTTTAAGAATCCCAGCAACTCTGAACTCCAATTTTTATTTCATCATCTCAATGAGACCTGTATGCAATTTTTGCTTTTCTATTCCTCCGTTGCAGTCAAGAAAATGCATCCAGGCATAATTTTGAAGCTTTACTCATTACTTCTGTCTCTTAAGAGTCATAGTCTTGACATACAACTCTAATAAATTATGTTATACATTTTGTTCAGCTTTAAAGTCATTTTCCCTGTACACACACACACACACACACACACACACACACAATTTGTTTTAAAACATTAATGAAAAATTGACAACACATTATAATCAATTCTATTTTGAGAAGAAGAAGCAATTGAAGGAATAACATAATGTATTTTTGTTTTTGCCCAAACTAGATAAAAATATCTGTTGCTATTTGAATGATATGCTTTATCTAAAGTTTATAAAGCATAAGAGAATAAATGATAGGTGTAGGAATAAAATAACCATTGAGACTAGTTGAAACAGAGATAAATAGATTTGACAATCCTGAATTTGAAAAAGAGATACTTTTACTAAAACTTAAACCACTATCAAAAGTCACAGTTTAATAATAGGATCTCATTTGTGATAAGTTAAAATATTTGTAAAATATTGGACAGTCTACAGTATTTAGTATGCCCCTGCTGCTTTTGACAGCAGCAGAAACTTTCTAGACTGGTGTCAAATACATCTTTACAGATGATTTTCAAGGTTGACTATCAGTAGCTTTAAGAGACACAATCAAACAGACATCTCGTTAATGGAAGTTTTGTGGTCAGGTCAGGAGGAAGGTACATGACAATGATGAGGATAGCGCTAATAAAACCTTTCATCAAACTTGGGAGTATTATCTAGCCATTGGAAGTAAAAATAAAAATTATCCTTAATCAAAGTCATTATACTTACTAAAAAGCTCTGGAAATGAAAGTCATAGCATGACCTTGTTAAAATATTGGTGTCTGACAGCCTTTTCGTAGTACTCTGGTCAGGTTTTTACAGGGAGTTGGGCTCAATGTGCGATTATTTTTTTAAAAATGCTTTTGGAAAACATATTCACAGAAAACTGTTGAGGAGTAATTAGTGGGGACATCTCACTGAGCTATTACATTCAAACAGGAGAGACTAGAATGGAAACAGAATTGTCCCTATTATATTTGGTCTATTTATTTTATTTATTAGTATATTTGGATCCATTTTTTTGTTTATAAGTATCTATCTAAGATTAAAAACTCAAAGATTAATTTTGATAAATATCTTGACCAATTTAATAATACAGACACATTTAGCAGTTAAAAACCAAGTTAAACTTTAGAGGATATGTCACTCTTTGAAGTTATTAAAAAGAAATTTTATAATAAATTTCAGAAATAAAATAAAAATTTGTGAATAACTATCATAAATATTCATCATAATGTTATGCAGAAAATAAGGCAATAATTTTTCAAAATTTAACACTATTTTCTGACTTTTTAGCTTTTAGATTGTAGACATCACCATAACAATAAAAGAAAAATGAGAAGTGCATGGCTCTTCATGATATGCACACAAATGTGCATGTCTGTGCATGTGCATAAGCACACATATGCACGTACTCACACTACCTCAACTTTCTGCAAAGGTTGCTGCTCGTAATTGTATTGGCTACGTTGACTCAGCACTGTAGAAGTTGAATATTTCATACTTATGAAAATGCCTAATGCAAACTGTACATGTTCTGTGTTATTAATGAGTGTATAAAATAAAGGATTGGAAAATGTAAAACATTTCCATAAAGTATGCAGGGGCAGGTGGTTTATTTGTCCATGAAATAAATCTTTAATTAGTGCTTTGGAATATGATTTTGCAAAACAGTGTTTGTTCTTTCTTTTCTACTGCCCAAAGATTGGTACAGATATCAGTCTCTAGCCTTCTAAAAAATAATTTTCTTATGTGCTAACAAAATATTAGAAAATTAGAAAATATTCTGTTATATTGAAGTCAAAAAATCTGATAAGCATGCAATGTTTATTATAATAATATTTTTGTTACTGGATGTGCATTTGAGGTTGCTTTTTCCCAAAATTTGTGAAGCAAGAGGCCAAGATAAGAGTAGGAAATACAACTATTTCTCGTGTACCACTTCACAAATGGGGACAGGTGAAGAAGAAAGAAAGAGAGGGAGGAAGGAAGGAGAGAGAGGCAGTGAGAGAAAGAGGGAGGGACAGGGAGGAAGGTTGGGAAGTCAGATGTGGAACAGACACAAAGCCATAGGTTAATAAACTCAAACCAAGTCACTATGGCTTCCAGAAAATGAAGTGAGTTTGCATTTTTGAAATGTGACAGACAACACCAGGGAAGTCCCACTACAATAAAAAAAAGTACATCTCAGATTAGAAAAAAGATAGCTATGTATCTAAAAACAAAGCAGGCAAAATACAGAAAGGAAGGTATAGTAGCAGTTAGCATGATCCGTTGTGGAAATAAACAGCAGGGACTCATTTCACGGTTTAGATACAGAACACATTTTTCAACATAGGCCTTCAATGCCAAGTTGAAAATTGTCAAGTAGGTCCAATCACTGGATTGTAAGGATATGGGGAATTAAGTCGCATGATCATTGAAGTTAACTGATTCCCATGTGTATGGAACCCAAACTCTCAGATTCGTGGTATTCTACCATTAGTCTCAACTGCAGGACCACCAATAGTTACAAGGTGAGCCACGAGTAATTTGTACTGATATAAATTTTAAAAATACAGAGAATATTGATGTACATAAGCCTGAACTTATTCATATAAACATGTCAGTCTATCTTACTCTCAGTCCACTGTACTTCCAAGAGTAGGAGAAATAGGATTAAAGTCGGTTAGAGCTACCGGAAGTGCCCATGGCAAGTGACACAAGTGAATCATTTCTGAGATGTCATATGAAGCCGAAAAAAGGCCACGATTTCCACTTTAAGTAGAAGTAGGAAGCTACAGAAGTTATATTAACATCTGGTAAACACTATGGCTACAAACACTCCACAATCAACAGGGTTTTTTTTAATTTAAATATTTCCTATGAATCAGGTGCTGTAAGTATGTGACAAAGTGAACAATGTATTCCTACTCCCAAGAAGTCTATAATTTGTTAAAAAGTTAGGAATCCAAGGAGATATGACCAAATTTGACTTGTTTCATGATGCTTGCACATGTTCTTATAGCAATCTAGGAATTTTGCAGACCCAGAAACCTGTTGACTATCAGTGGTGTGATAACAAGGAAAAGCAGGTGACTGGAATTCTGAACATAAATGGAAAGAAAGCACAGTTGGAAGGTTCGGCCAATTCACTCTTCTGAAAGTGTAGATAGAAAGGTAAGCAGGGTATGGTGAAATGTCCCTAACCATATGGCCTCAAACACATTTGTGTCCTCATTTTAGAATGGAAGTGTTTTTTGTATTTTTGTTTTAATTTGTCATGCTAACCTAAAGACAAGAGATAACCTGGCAAAATTCCTAGTTTTGCTGAGAACCATGCCTTTCACTCTGTAAATACATACTTTTATATATATGTGTGTTTATACAAGATTAAGAACACACAGTTCAAGAAATGGTAGCTATGTACTCCATTTTTAAAGCATGGATGGGACACTGGTAAGAAACCCAAGAAAGAAGTTTCCACACCCAGTCAAGTACTGGCTTATTTGAGGACATTCTTAATTAATAGAATCTTTTCTCGTTGCTCTATTAACTAATATAGACCTCTTCGTCTTCTATTTCATATCTTCCTGCTAGTCTTGCTTCTCAATTAGATGACCATCTTCCCCTAAGATAAGGACTTCAAAATGGAACTAGAAACATAAATACCATTTTGATATTTACACACCAAAATCCTCTTTCCTTCAGGCATCTACTGAGCCTATTTAAACTTGTTATTACTTTGAGGTTAATATTACAGCGTGTTGTTCCTATCACAGATAACTAAGTATATCAGAATTCATTTAAAAAATTCCTTTGATTGGAATATGCAATAATAGAATTGTTTAAGTAAAAGAGACTGGAAATTTCAAAAACAAAAGATCAAATTATATAAAAATTCAGATTGTCTATTTAAAATAATGTTTGGAAGACTAAGTATTCTTGCTAAGTTCATGGTTTTGTTTTGTTTGTTTTTGTATATGTTTTTAGTAGGAAAGCCACAGCCTTAAATTAAAGTTTTTATATAATTTAAAAGAAAAAACTTTGCTTTTTTGACAGTAAATTTAAAATAGAATAGATCCTTCTATTCTAGTTACTACTGAAATTCATAAAATAAGGGGACATTAATCAAATAAGTTTTCTACGACTATGATTTTATCAATAGCTATTATTTAATGGATAGTACAACAGCAAAAAGCAGCTAAAGTATGGTGGAATAGAAGAGAGATTTTAAATTTAAATTGCTCTCTACATTTCTCATTATTTGGGAGTCTTAAGTTTTGTTTGTTTAACAGAAATGCAAGGACAAATAAAAAAATACAATAAAAAATTACTTTTAATGGTAAAAATTCCCCCTCAATTCATAGAATTTTAAAACTAGAAAGGAACAACTGATTTATTGCACTATGGAATGAATTATAGTTCAGAAAATTATTTTGAGCAACATACGCAAAATTACACATGTTCTAATTGCTTTAGGAAGATTAAAACAAGAGTTTCCTTATACTCAGTCCCAGGGTCTTTTTGATATTTACCAAAAAGTCTCTTACACTTCAAAATAAAATAATTTATATAAGATGATAATACAAACCCATTGTTATTTATAACATTTTAACAATCAGTGATTCTATACAAATTGCTCAGACCAATTAAATTTTTACTCACAATAAGACTATATAAACAAGCTACTATCTTTTAGCATGTGATAGAATCAAGTTTATGTTTTACTATTTATGATGGAGAATTATATTAATTTCTACAATACTTTCCTATCTAAGTTTCAAAGAAATAAATTTAGACTATCAGTCTAGCTCCACGGACAAACAGTAAAATCTATAAATGAGTTATTTATTTCCCTATATAATACTATATGTATAGTACTATACTTATATATATATTGTTGTAATTTATAGTTGTTTAGCTTGAGGGAAATTGATTTCTATTCATCATTAATCCACCATTAATACACAATTCATGGAAGACAATGTGTGACTGCTAGAGGTATCTGATTAGACAAGAGTGTTTTAAGGGCTGTAAGGTTCTTACAAGCTTTTCAAAGGAGACTTTCTTCTCACAAGTTGGAAGTGCTTTATCGATATTAGTTCATTAATCTTCACAGCATCCTTGTGAAGAAGACAACAGGTATTATCAGTGCTCTACACATGGAGAAACAAATAATAGAAAGGTCAACTGCCTTGTCTGGGTTTGTGGCGTGACAGTTGTGTAGCCAGGCACATGTACAGATGCACACATACCTAGACTAAATGGGGATTCTTTGATGAGAATCTTGGGAGGCTCTTATTACAATGTATATTCATCTTCAGCAAACATGTTGCAAGGAAAAAAAAGGGAGATTGGGAGGAATCTCATATTAAAAGACTTAAAATATACAAAAATCAAGTAGGTTATATAATATGTCTGGATAGTGATTTAGAAAAGCTAGAAAAAATGCATTTATAAAACGATAAAAATTTTAACAGTGGTTGATAACATTTAGCAACTATGGGCAGATTTTTTGGTGTGGTAATGCTATTGTCATATTCAAAGAAGGGTCTTGTTTGTGAAATACTTTCTGAAATATATGTGAATAACTGGCATTAATGTTTGGGAATTGTTACAAAAATCATATAGAAAAGGAAAAAGCATGGTATGCTAAAAGTTGTCTTGTTTCATCATGAGTTGGTAATTGATGAAGCTTAGTGATGGGTGCATGTGAGCTTATTATAGTAACCTTTATGTTTTTATATATTTGAAATGCTCTATCAAAAAAGTTTTTCTAGAAGGAGAAAAACATTTCTTCCTGATGAGGCTCTGATGTAGGAAGTTGAGTGGGGAGCCCAAGAATCTTTATATAAACCCTCAGGTAATTCTTACGATGAGGAAGTTTTTGAAAAGGCTGATCCTAGTGACCCATTCATGAACTCTGAAGAGACTGACATAAACAGGCAAATATGTTACCATCTAGTATTTATTTTCACAAGTAGAATTTTGAATAATTTTGGTTGCTGACATAAAATTATTTTGCGTTACATTTGTTTTTAAAGGTAAATGATTCTGATTCATTATTTTTAAAATAGCAATGAAATAAATGATGTGTTTTTAGTAAAAACTTGAATTGAATGGGTTATGCAGATATATCAGTAGATTTTACTGAGAACTGAAAAAATTAGTTTATTTTTCACTGAAAAAATTTATACTTCAGAGCAAGATAGTTCTGCTTTGACATGGAATGGTGTAAAAGTATATCCCATTTGATAAGGATGCACGTTGTTACAGGGACTTGAATAAAGTGTTAATAATTACCCAAGGAGTAAAAGATGATATAAAAGTAGATTTCTGTCTCTGCCTTTGCAAAGAATCATCAACTGTTTATGCAAATCTGGCATCTGAACTGAAAAATGAAATGTGTATTTGAAAAAGAACCAGTCACTCATGTTTATAAAACAGCAATTGACAAAGCAATTTAGTTGAGTTTCTTGAGAAGTCTTAGGCATTAAACTGATATCAACAGATTAAATTATTATTAAACCTATGTTCATTTGGTGGTAAAATTAGACCATGAAATAACAATGATAGAAAAATATTTTTTTAGATGTGATACGGCCTTTTTAAAAAAATCTGGAATTATTAGGAAAATCTTTATAGTTTTGATTTGCATCTCCTTGATGATTAGTGAGGTTGAACATTTCACATGTGTCTGTTGGCCCCTCGGATGTTTTCCTTTGAGAAGTGTCTGTTCATATCTTTTGCCCACTTTATAATGGGGTTGTTTCTTTTCAGCACATTTGAGTTCCTTGTAGATCCAAGATGCTTTTTGCTTCATTGCTTTTTTTTTTTTTGTATTATCTTTTTGTTTTCTATGTCCCGGATTTGGGCTTTTATTTTGGTGATCTGGATTCTTCTCCTGAAGTGAGAGTTTTGGAGGTCTTGCTTTTCCAGCTTTCTTAGGTGGCTTGTTAGCCTGTTAATTTATGATCCTTCCATTTTCTTCATGTGCGTTTGTAGAGATAGGAATTCCCCTCTTACTACAGCTTTCATGGTGTGTCAGAGACTTTGGTAAGATGTTTCTTCATTTTCGTTGGTTTCCAGATATCTTTTAATCTCTGTTTTGATTTCATCATTGACCCAGGAGTTGTTTAGCATCATGCTGTTTAGTGTCCATGTCTTTGTGGGTTTTGAGGGAACCTTGTTGGTGTTGATGTTTATTTTTATTCCACTGTGGTCTGAGAAGGTGCATGGTAAAATTTTGATCTTTTTAAATTTGCTTATGCTTGATTTATGGCCAAGTATGTGGTTGATCTTAGAGTACGTTTCATGCAGTGATGAGTAGAATGTATACTCTGTGGTCATTGGATGGAGTGTTCTGTAGGTATCAGTTAAGTCCATTTGGTCAAGAGTCACA